>JAPYYZ010006083.1:0-19860 GCA_030522705.1 Eretmocerus eremicus | reverse complement strand
AATGAATTTTTCCAGAGATACTGCTGCAAGCATCCGAATCTGCGTGATTCGATCTATCTACCCCTAAAATTTGGTCAAATTCCACCGAGGGCAGAAATCTCCGCTTTTTTTGCGGTGTCCTTTCCGGGCTCTTGCGCCATTCCCCGAGCAATGTCAATGGAAAACGGTCAGTGCAGAAGGGAAAGAGCATTGATGGTTATTTTCCGAGTTTCCAGCGGACAATGACGTTACGCACTAACGAACGTTTGTTCTTGGAACGTTTCTGAGCGGTCTCTTACAAAACCTAGGACTTCTCTCAGTAGAACCTCTAACCTGTTCTAGAGTCGTTTCACAGATGTTCCTATGTCCTACCTAGCAAACCTTTGAGCAACGTCGCAGAAACATTTCTGCGACTTTCCTCTTGAAACGTTTCTCCATAGAGTTCCAGGACGTTTTTCAAACGTTTCGTTAGAGCTACTCCAGTGATGAAAAACGTTGAAAATTTTTGTTAAATGAATAATTATTATGTTGTTTAAATTGCGCATATTTTACGGTTGAGCGTAGTCGGGATGCTTCTACGTATATCTGGAATGTGAGTGGATATCAGACTTGCCATTCAAACCAAGTAGAGCCGACTGCGACAAGATTCCGTTATTTAACAAAATACCATCATTTGTTCGTTTAACGAAGCCGCCAATTAAAAGGTTGCAGAAACCTTGCGACGTTACTCAAAGGTTTGCTAAGTAGGCCATGGGAACGTCTGTGGAACGGCTCTAGAACAGGTTAGAGGCTCTTCTAACAAACGTCCCAGGTTTCGTGAGAGACCGTTCAGAATCGTTTCAGAAACATCCGTTCGTTAGTAGGTAAGACCTACGACCCTTGGGTGTTGACGTCATGGTACGGGCATTCACGTCCGGGTCCGGGTTATTAAAATTTGCCGTGAAGTATACAAGAATTCCTGTTTTCACGCGGTTAATCGGTTCCACGAGAGTGTCGCGTATGAAACTTCTGCGTAAAAAAAGCATTGCTCTTGTGGAGGAAGAAGGATTTCGTTCCAGCCCTAAGATTTTTGGTAAAGTTTCCTAGGTTTCAATTTCCAAAAAGAACGAATTTCTTCAAAATGAAATGATATTTATCGGAAAATGATATGAATATCATGCATTATATTGAATATCAATTGAATATTCATGGTCATTGAATATCAATGTAATGCATCTCAAAATTTTACTGTAAATGGATATCAAAAAGTTTTCACGGACAAGATTTGGGAAAATCGGTCACTCGGGTCTGCTTTATGCGTCGCACGACATCTCTCTACAGCTCTTCATATGAACAAATCACCACCACACAGTCATGCTTTGATGTTATGCTCCGTTTCATCAAAGAACCAAGTTTTTGAACTTCGTCAATAAGATCCCTCAATTTGACTTTTGACTTTTTCTTACAAACTCCTAACTTTCTTCGGCTTTTCAATAATTCTATAATTCTTCCGAACATGCTACCTTTTGTAGGACATTATTGACATATCGAGAGGTTTTGTCAGAACCTCGTTACCGGTTATAACGAGAACGAACTTTCGCGACTTCAACCTGAACTAGTAATCATATACCTCGGAGAATCGGTGTACGATCAAATCCGCGTAGCATCGAGGAATCCATCTACGTAAAAAGAGGAATGGGATCAATTGCTCAATTGCGTACATTCAAATCCACGTACAAAAACTCCGCATAAAAACAGGATCGCCTGTACATCCACCCTCGCGAGAACGGTCATTCATTTGGAAAGGTTGAATTCACTCTGTATTAGACTAAATTATTCTGGAATTCGAGACGAATTCCCAGCAAGTGACGTATTTTTTTTATCCATTCTCCAGTTTAGCATACTTTTGTGAGAATTTTTTTTCTCATTAATTTGTGTGAAAATGAGTAATTCCTCAATACCCGTGATTGCGTATGAATTGCCGAAGAAACTCGCGGGCTCCACCAGTCGAGATCTTGAATTTTGATTAGATTGATTTCCTGTGGCGCTCATTTTTCATCACCCTTACAAGAATGATAAACGTAGGGGGAAATGCGTTGACTGGTCGAATTTTTCATGACTTTCAGGACAATCCACTCTCATTTAGCTTCCATTTGGAGAATTCAGATGGATAGCTATCTTTACAAGGGTCGGTGGATGCATGCATTTTCTTCATTGAATCACATCGATTAACGCGTATGCATACTCCTACTCTACAAGAATCGTAACTAGGTTTCAAATCATCGGAGAAAACATTTGATAATAGGAGATTCGAGTTTTCAGAGAAATTTACAGAATGCTCTTTGAATTTTTTTTAATTGGCGGGGAACCTGCAAAACTGCGGATGTTTTATTAAACCAAGAATTTTGTTCTCCCGAAGCAATCTATAGATATGAGAGAATTTGAAGAGGATTGCACTGCTCTCTATAGTGCGAAAGAATTTTTATGATCTTCAAGATCAATTTTGAATTTCAATCGTATATACAGCAGTTTCCGAGATATCGCTATTTTTTTGCAGACGTGTATGATCTCTGGCGCGTGCTGTATTCACCGATAACCATTTGAGGAATCTATTTCATGTTTCATGAATCGTGAAAAGCAACTGTCAAGTCCTGATTCACATTCAAAAATCCTTCATTCGAGCTTGATTCTACGCCATTTTTTCATGGCAAAATCTCGGATGATCTCGGAGGAATTCCACTTTCTCAACATATCATATTCGACGTTTAAGATGGATTGACCATTGAGTCAAACTTGGCCCAGAGATAGGATTACAGATAACCTCAAACGACTTTTCGTTAACTTGAGTTTTGAGGAAAATCGTTTTCAAGTACATTATGATGTCATGATCGTGAAATCAATCTCCCATAGAAGACAAATGTTAGAGCAAACTTCTATCGACGTATTTGCGAAACTTCATGAGGCGATAATTTGTTACCCTGTTGATAAACAAGTTTTGGGGTCCCATTGTACCTCGTGGGGTCGGGGTCTGAGAGATTTCGGAATTAGGATATTTGAGGTAGAATATTGTCGATACTGGATAAGTCGAGCGCAGATACTCACCGATGTGGGTATAGTGAATGCACTTAGCAGTCGACCAGCCTAACCCGCAAACTGGAGAAAAGAGCAACATAACAACCTGTATCTTCCTCTATAGGGCCTGAACCATCAATCTGTTGGTCCCTAAATGAGATTCATACACTCTTCCTCGTGTGTATCAATTTTCACCATGATCTGAACGTCACATATTGAAATATGCAAGGTGTCTCATAAGAGACTGTGCTAATCGTCCTTTACAAAATCGTTCATAATTTCTCTCGCAGGCTCTGAAGGCTCACGAAATTTCAACTGGAAAGGTTTGACATACAAATCTATGGGTTTGCCAAGTTTTGTATTTCTTTTGGCTTCTATTCTAGTATCGACAGCATTACCATGGAATATTCTAAGCAATGATGCAAGACCTGAGTTGAAATCTGATTATGAGTTTCTTGCTTTGAGAAAGTGATACGTCCAGATTTCTTGATATATTTTGATACTTCGTCTCAATTCTTGATGGATCACCTCCTCAGATCGAGGCATTCATAATAATCAGAAGCGATCCCAGGACGTGCTTCATTTTTCAGAATATTCCAAAGATGGAGTCTCAGGAAATATCCTGTCTCAGAATTTCCCGAACCCTGCGGTCATACAAGGTAGCATGGGATCACAAGGATTTTCGTAGCAGGGTTCAAGTGAATCGATGAGGTACCTCAAGCAATTAGATATATGGTTGAGACTATGATTCTATTTGTGGCTAGAGACATTTGGTGAATATTCACATGATGTGCATGTGTTTTCCCTCTTTATGAAATGTGAATCGCGCTCGGGAGGGTATTCTCCGGGGTCCATTTTTACATGTATGAGTGATTCCGCGGACAGTGGGATTTTTTTGGACCAAAAATGTCCACGGGTGTAATTTAGGTCAAAAAATTATTTCAGCCCCAAATGAGTTTCGGGTGGTTAATAGCGTTAATTCTGACATGTTGGGCAGCAGGAACAAGTACCCAGAGTTACGTAGCCCAAGATGAATCTCAGCGAAAATTACGGCCTATTTTAAGGATCCGAGAGGGGGAGGGAATTGACAGGGACGGAATTGACATTTCGCCTTGAAAGTGCTCCCACAAGACTTGGACTAATCATGAACACTTTTCCGCATAGATTCCACCTAATGCCACTGAATACTACGAGAAAATGCGTCTCACTAAGCGATACTGTATTTAGGATAGCGGCACACCAGGGGGACGTAATTGACCGAAAATTTTGTACGCGAGTTGTAAAGCCCGTTCAAACTGCCCTCGCTACTGCACAAATTCGATTGTAGAGCCGTTTTACGACATTTATTCAAGCCTCTGGGATGTCTTGGTTATAACTTGGCCATATGAATGGCTATGATGAAGATCGGGACGTCTGCTGCCGTTACTATTAGTGCTGTACCAGTACTTTTGGTACAAATTTCTGGACAAATTGTCTGCTCATACGAAAGCTGAATTTCAAAATTTGACTTGCAAAATGGTGGAATGTTTCACTCCAAAGTATACAATTTTGAATGATGATTGGGCATAGGTGTTAGTGACCTTGAATAAACGCAGTACTGGTTTTTAGAGCGAAGATTGTGTTCTGGGCAGGGGACGGATTAACATTTTGACCCCTAATTCTCTAATATAAGAAACGGAGGCTTCAAAAATCACTCGAAAACCAAACACAAATTCGGGTACCAATAGAATATACCCTAAAAAATTTTAGCTGCAACGATTAAGAGTCGCGGAGGCTTGTGCGAACCTCGGGCGCAGAAAATCTCACTTTCCGCTGAATCACTCATATATAAATTGGGGTGTCCGTTATTTCCCAAGTATTCCCCAAGTTCGCCCAGAAGCTGTGGGCTAGATTGTTTTGGGTCGCCGAAAAACTCGTAAAAAATCTTTTTTCAGACTTTTCCGAGAGTGCGCAGAAAACCCATGGTTCATGGATAAGAATAGCGATCAATCAAATCATCTTCGGACAAATGTGAGATTCCTGAACATTGATGCAAACTCTGAGTCTTAAAACTACTTTTCGACACTTCGTGCGTAAAAGCGCACTTTACACACGGACTTGTGACTTTCACTCACAAATTGTCGAAAATTATCTTCCGATACACGGCCGTAAATGTTGGATTTCGCAACCTCGTGATGATTCCGACCCTCGCCTTCGGCTCGGGTCGAAAAAAATCACTCGGGATGCGAAATCCAACTTTGACTCCTTTGTATCGAAATATACTATTTCTTCTCTTTTTATTCACGCAAATTCAACCTTTCTTCGAAATTATTTGGCGAAACTTACAGTTTTAGGTGGGTTCCAAACCACCGAAGCCACCGAAAAGGCACTCATGAAAATACACAGTGGTGCCGCCAGGATTCGATCCCTGGACCTTCTGCGTTGAAGGTCAGGACCTTATCTGGCGGTTTCTCAAAACTACTTGCAATCGATAACTGGCTCAATTCTTGTCGAAATCCTCCTTTCTAAGAGTGAATCGCTGGAGCAAAACCGAACATATGTTCTGGTCATATATGGGTTCGAGATCTTGGGGAAGTCCTTGAGCCTTTCTTGGGCTCACACTTATGTGACCTTGGATTTCGCTCATCTATATTTGGTTGTATCTCCGCTTCTACTCCATCGATCGACTCTTACAAAGAGAAATCTTGTCGAGAATTGAGCCAGTTATCGATTGCAATTGGTTTTGAGTCTTAGAACTTACGTAAATGTTTAGGAATCTCACATCTGCTCGACGACAATTTAACTGAACGTTATTCCGATGTACGAGCCGTGGGTTTTCTGCGCATCCGCATAGACCTTCGATTGTCAAAATGATTGTAATTCATGGGAGGGGGACAGTTCTTCCAATTCAATTTCCCCAGTGAAACTTTTTCCCAATGAACATTTTTCCCAAAAATACTTTTTCCCAAGGGCTTTTCTACCAAAAACATTCTTCCCGTCGGATGTCTTTTCCAAAATCTTCCAGACCGTAGAATCGTTAGAGTACATGCATATCGATCCATAAATCCAACAATGATTTGATTAATAGCTCACTTGATGCTCCTATGATTGATAGCTTATTTGATGCCCTTCAAGATGCGACTTCCCAAGAGTTGATTGGTGGGGCAGAACCGGAGATAGATGCGTTTGGATCTTGGAAGGATCTTGGAATCTTGAATCTTCGTTTGTAAAAGCAGCAAAATTATAAACTTGATCCTTAGACTTTATCACATGAACTCTAGCTGCCTTGCTGTAGTCGTCAATCAAAGATACGAAATACTTTTTCTCGCGCGGGCTCGGAATGTGCCTAATACCGTCATGGCGTGGGCATACGGAAAGTTCCATATTGCGAATCATTGCCGACTGGGGTAAAGTAATGAAAAACAACGCGACGCCGACACTGGGCAACGTTGCGCAATGAAAAATATCGTAACGTTGCTATGGGAGGTCACTCGCCCCTTGTGATCAAAAGTATAGTGTGAAAGGTGTGAGGTTAAGTTGCAAAGAGCACTCGAGCTTCACATGGCGCTCTTGGTGCACTCGAGCGCCAACGCGCCTTGGTGCGCATTCGGCAACCATCCCTGACTCGTTACACAAATTACTATTTCACAATTCAAACCAGTTGGTGCATGTTGCCCATCAATATCAGAGCGCACAATCTCCAAAATTTCTATAGCGTCTGTTATATTGTTGAAAAAGGAAGTTCGTGCATTTTGTTCTCGATACAGGTTTTATATTTCATGAAATCATTTTCTAAATTTTTTGGTTACTTTCAAGCAATATATTTCTACTCGAAATGTTTAAATATTCAGAATTCACATGAGCTGAGATCCGATGCCAATTTTCCCTTCGTCGTCGTTGTACTATAGACAGCACTTGCTTCGATTTTATATTTTCCAAGGAAACTATCAATCTTGTCAAACCTATTTTCTTTCCAAGCAAGAGCAATCAACTTCTTCGCCCTAATATAAATTTTCGCATCATTCCCAAATGATACAATCTCATTTTGGTATGTAATCGTTGCGTAGCTGATGAAATATTTATTCAACTATTTGACGAAAGAGAAAGTCAGCCATTGTAATCAAAACAAACAATGAGTTTGTTTTGATTACAGCGGGATTACATTACTCACGGGAAATCCAGTCAAGACAGTTTCTACTTAAGCGGCTTTCAAATATTTCCCGTCAGCGATTTTCATGTTTACTGGCTCTGATAAATCTTTAGAACCATGAAAATATCTCTCGTCGTTAATTGCGTGGTCCGTGCAACCACTGTCCAATAGCCAACCAATTCTTCTAGAATTACAGTCACCCGATTCAACATGATTCACAACCCGCACATCTACTTGTGCCTTGGTGTCGAATGAGTTGAGTCCGACGTTCTGCTGTGTATCTCCTGTCCTCTGCTCTGTCCGCCGCGTTGCCGGCTTCTCGGATGGCCGCCTCGATTATTTGAACTCCAATTTCCGCATCCATGCGCAGCGCCTCCGCCTCGTTGCTGATAAGAGTTCCTCGAATTCTTCGACTCGCATTCCTTTGCGATGTGGCCTAGTTTGGCACACGTGGACACACGTCCCATCCTGCGTTTTGGCGCTCGCTCGGCTACATATGCGCTCGCCTTCGTGCTACCACTTTCATTGCCCGTTTTTGATTCGATGCTACTCATTTCATTTGATGCTACTCATCCTAATTTGACTTTTCATATATACCGCATTCTGATACTCTGGTTTCAGAACGTATATCAAATCAACAATATGACTTGAATTATCTGACGATGTCCTGAGGGAATAATTCACCTTCCCTTTTCCACTCACTTCAGCTCCAGCATAATCAATGATTGAAAAGTATCTGTATAATCTCGGTGAACGACCGATATGAAGTGCATGATCTCGCAGTAAGATTGCAAGAATCCAATCAAAACCGATCGAATGCTCTTTTTAATAGCGTTTATGCCATGGTTTCAGGATTATCATTGTTCAGAGATCGAACACCTGGCGCGAAGAACACACACATGAATCTTACTTCATGCACACAGAAAGAATCACCCATTCACAATACGAGATCCGAAAAAATGGATGTGATCCCAAGGATACCTATGTCGTGGGGATGGGGGTAGGGCCGGTAACGATGTCGGCGTCGGACCAAGGCGGAGCGCGGTAGAGGCTCCTCGTCGTAGTCAGTTGGAGGCTCTTCGGCGCGAGTCGTGCCGTCGTCAACTCGGCGCGGCTCCTCCATCCTTCAGCTCTGCTGCTAAAGAACCGAAATGGGACAATAGAGGGGACCGCGCGAAGTGCTTTCACGCAGGCTCCTGTGAGCGGGATTACGCCGCACCGCTCTCCCGTGATGTTGATCGGGGCTGGTCAGCGACGTGGCACGCTGATCCTTCGCCGCTCCTTCTCTGCTCGACGGACCGTTGATCCAACCTTCTCCCGCATGGTACGGGAGCGTGCTCCAATAGATGACGTCTAACCCGATACGGGGTGAAGGTTGATAGACAAATGTACACGAACACCTTTTGATGTAATTTGCAATGGGCGAGGCACGCGTAGTACAAGTATTTCGGTTCAGCGCGCGCCGCGAACGTCCGACACGAAAAAGCTCCCGAAAAATCGTCTTACCTCTATTTATACCTATGCCCCTAGAGGGCAGCTTAAATATCTCATCATGGCTCTTGGCCGCGCACAGCTGTGCCGTCTCACGATGCGGTGATCACTTTTACATTGAAGGGATGTCACGGCCGTCATAACCTTCCGCGTACTCCAGCCCGTAGCTATGAGCGTTTACGACGGAGTGACCGAAACTGCATTGTCGATTCATCACCGCGCTCGGTGCGTACCGCTCAGTCGGGTGATGGTTTACTCGTCGTAGATCGATCACCCTCGGGAATCTGCGAGTTTTCCCGAGTGACCGTTTCTTCGTATACTTATTGTCACGCGCGAGCGTTGCAATTAGGGCATCGCGCAGTTTTCCGTACTCTACTCGATTTACGACCTCTCGACGTTATCCGAATGATTCCGTACTCTACTCGAATTATGACCTCTCGACGTTATTCGAATGAGACTGCTTCTACCCGCGATTCTCTTTTCGAGTCGTTCAAACTAATGGAGCGTGCCGATACTGATTCGCCTCGCCGTTTCTCAATATCGATTTTCGATTTGTACTTATTTTCATTATCTTGGCACGATTACAATATCCCGTACTCTACAATCCTATCGTACCTTAACACGTATTGTATATCCCTTGTTCCACCGAAGCCAAATATCTTCGTTGGAATGTAAACACAACCTGTCTCGAGGCTTCAAAATCCATGATTAAAAAGCTTTATAGCTCAAAACCGAAACATTTTCGCTCTTTAACCTCATTCGAACTTCTGATCGTCACGTTCCAATCTATAAGATAATGGAGTATTGTCAAAAATTACCGGGAACCAAAATCAATGCATTGGTGAAGGCTCAATCCTCGAGTATTGAAGTGATTCAACTACCAATCACTGGGTATTACAGTGATCAACCAAAGTGGACTAATTAATGCGAAAATTACCCGAACTTATTTTGAACTATATCTCCTCTGCGGAGTATTCTCCTCTTATTTGATTCCCAAGATCTTACAGCTACCAACCTCATACATCGTGACTATTGGTATACGCACACAGCTCTGAGTATTCTTCCAGAGCGAGTTCGACTCGTTGCTTCCACGTAAAATTATTATCTCCATGTATGGTTTACCTTTTTTGTTCACTATGAAATCTCTATCCACTGCTGTCTTGATTACAGAATTACTCAACGCAGGAAAAAACAGCATGAATTTTTGTGGTGACGTTTACGTTCAAGTCCAGGCAAATATGCTCGGAATTTTTCATGTGGTTCTTGAATTCAGTATCCAATCTTTGTGGAGACTATGAGTCTACCCCGTTTCAGAAATCAGAAAAACACTTGGAGAATACGGCTTACACTCTCTACTAGACTTCTATCTCAATAAATCGACCTCGTTTGATAATTCTTCCCAGGCATTACCTGCAAAGTTTCTAATTCCGGAAACGACTCTCGCCAAAAGAGAGAGCAGGCTCTGAGTCACGTCGGAAACACTACACATAGTCTCCTTGTGGTGACAAAAGATGGAATCCAAAACTGCAGAGTCGTACATTCAAGGGTCTTCAAGCCACTGGCCATTAGCATCTCAAGTATATCTATATACATCACTCCTTAAAATGGAACCATTTAGACGGTACTAATTATCATTTCAAACTCTTCAATTCTGGAAACGACTCCCAATGTTGGAATTAGAGCTGGGATATAGACTGAGAAGTATTTTTATTATTCTTAAGCATGAAGTTGACTCAGAATGGACCAGCGCAAGAATTGCTCCATTCGGGTAATCTGCTCATTCCAGTCTGCTCTTTCTTATTGCGACTAACATACTGCCTTGAGACTTTCGTATTATATTCTTTGGAGTCTTTGCAAGTTTGAGAGTCCGTCGTGCACATTTCTGTCGAGATTCCCCATTCATAAGTGATTCTCAGGAAAATGTATTCACTTCTTCGGGAAAAATTGTCCGTTATCCCTCCATGTGGTGGCATTAAGGAGGAATTTTGGACAACGTTTACTATGATCTCGAGCTGTTTTTACGAACAATGACTCTATTTAGATGATCTCTTGTGGGTAACTCAGAGCCTCATAACAGGGCAATAGCATTTACTCGTTCATTCACGTAAAGAATGAGATTAAAATTTTTCTCAGAAACCACCCAAGTTTCGATTTCCTCTCAGACGGGTAAATGTTCTCCAAACACCCAGGAACCATACCCTGAGAGGTTTCAGTGGGTCTCTAGCAACGGATCCAAGATCACAATCAGGCCCACCGTGCCCCATTATAATTCAGGTGAATCCAAGCTACCCGGCGTCATCTCACAGCCACTTTCTTTGATACTCCGGAAATACTGAAGAAAATCTCTAACATTCGTGGAGTGCATCGATTTTGTTATGGATGCTCTGTCTGATATTCTTCCAATCAAGGAATAATATTAGATCATTTTTCTATTTTCGTTCTCTGTACTTACCATCCACGAGCCGACGCACCAAAAAACTCCGCGCCTATTGTGAGGCCGCGGTCCAAGCGTACGAGGAGACTGGGGTTCCCTGCGATGAGATTAGAGGCACGAAATTCCCAATACGTAAATAGACGAAACATCAGTCGAGTAGATGATACAACTTCGTTCCGATCACTCAATTCATTAGGGCAACACACATTTGTATTCAAGGGCGTTTTACTTGAACAAGAATGATGCAAAAAATTGAGCACGTAGCGCTTTTCTTCACCCCTTCTAGATGGAGGATCTGCTTCGTTCAAAATCCTCGCTGCTAGTAATTTCAAACGTGCTCAAATCGACCACTTGCACACGATAATCGTAGATTATCGTATATGACAGCATTGCGTAGCTTTGCCTTTTCGGGGAGTAGTTTAGATTTGCTTCGGTATTTTTTGATGCAACTTGATCTATTGGAAAACTGATGAGAAGAGCTCCAGAACCGTGTGAAGCGGACTCGATTCCGACCGTAGAGAGACCCACAATCTCATATCTACGCAGAAAATTGCATTGGGGAGCCACGAGAGACTTTCTTCCAAAGTAGAAGCGACCAATGTCGCCGGTCTTATCCATGTCATAATTCGGCTCCCATCCCAAATTTTTCAACGTACCTCAGCTTCTTTGGAAATTCATTAAAAAATCTTTGATAAGAACAAGGATGTATCTCGGAATTGTAAAGAGGGGGAGAGGGGGAGACACAAAGTTATAACAAAGCCAGAAGAGGTGAGATTGAGAGCTCTCATCTCAGCTTTTCCTCATAATTATAACCTTTCCAGACAAAGTGTTCGAGACTATGCAATTTCATCCTGTTCAGCGTCTTTCATGCGTCAATTCGACTTGCCTAAGCTACACCTTTCAACAGATCATTTTTTTTAGCAATGTAGCAGGAAGTTAGGTGGGGGTATACGTGTATTATACGTCTTTTCGATGTCATTTCAAAACGTATATTCGTTAGTTATGTGGATTTTAGACCTTTTTTTAATACGTATAATAGATAGTTCAACTATACGTATATATGCGCATATTATACCTATCGATGTTGCCTGGGTAAATGTACACTATGAAGAGTCGGCTGAGAAATGGAGAATCTTGGAAATCGTTACGCCTGAGTTGAGATCTGCTGTCTTCTTGTGTGTAAATATGGGAATGTTCTTGTTGGATGTCGAGAAGTAAGCTCTTTAGGTGGAAAAAAAGCCACAAAGTTTTATCAGGAACAAAACAAGTGAGTACGCCATTTTTACGACTTTTGCAAAAGAGAACCGCTCAGGTGCAAAAGTTTGGAGTCGGAATGATGCGCTCGCCAAGCAGATGGATATGGTTAGTGAAAACTCGATGGACCATCCATTGGAACGTTCCTCGCGCTTGAAGTCGAAATTTGAGCATTTGTTGAAATAATTCGAAAGACTGATGGAACGTTCTAACAATCGACTCGTCCCTTCCCTCGGTATCCAAAGTAATTCATCATGGACCAACCCGTCAAAACAAACAGAATCCGTCCTCCCTCGATCAAAAATGTGGGAAGTAGCATCGGTAGTACATTTGATGAGTTTTTGAGATTTAGGAGTCGAATTGATTGAGTTCAATGGCGCTCACTTGGATTCATTAACTTACACCCCGATATTGATCCGTCCACTCTCTCAACACGAAACAGCCAACATGGTCGGATACTCGTTGAAATTCAGTCATTCTGTCTGATTTCTCAGACGAGATAGCCTGAAATTGGTCGAAATATCTGATTTCCAATCAGAATCCGACCAAGTTAGCTGATTCATGTTGAGAGAGCGTACCTCCTGAGACTACCGGGACTATGTTGAGAAGGTTAGATGTACACAGGGAAACATACTTCCGACATCATTTTTGATCGATTGGGACGCATTATTCACAAGAATTTGGATTTGAGAGGAATAAACGAAACCTGAAAAACATCGACAGTTCTCGCTACTTTGGTTCTTGTATACATCCAGTGGTCGGGGAGGTGATTCAATATTGACCAAAATGTCGACAAGAACTGGTCACGGGACACGGGGTCTTCTCCAACATGATCGGAAGTTTCATAAAATTGCTTGTGGAAGATCAAAACTGCTTCTCTTCTTGAGTTATTGAGAAAAAAACTGAGAAATTACAGCGCATATAATTCGTGAATTCTTTGGGACACCTAACACTACACACACTTGTCGTAGTCGATTTCAGATCTCGAATCACAGGAGTACAGATGGATTCATTTACCATGATCAGTTTGGCGATTTATCGAAAATCTCGCTGTCTTCGATTCGGAAAATACAAAGATAGGAATTTCACAACGGAAAATCGTCTCATATGTACTTGATCGCCCGATTCACGTCTCTAGCATGTATTCGTCGGCGGAAAGGGCTGCAGTAAAACCAAAATTCTGAGATAATCAATCGATAGAGCGTAAGGAAATAGTCTAAGAATAGTTTCCGCTAAACCTTCGAGGTATAGATTCAAGATGCAGAAAGAAGAGGTTTTCTTTAGAGGTTTCATCCAGGAGAAGAATATAAAATTTGGGAATGGGGAGTATTGCAGAATGAGTAACTTCATTTTGGTTCAATATTAAGACACCAGAATCTAATCACCTCATCGGATGATGGTTCTGAAGGAGTGCATAAAATTTCAAGTCAATAGGTTTGAATGTGTTCAAGTTATTGAAGTGTTACACAAAACATGAAAAATTGAACGTGAAAACGTCAAAGAAAATTGGATGGCGCAATTTTCATGAATTTATAGTAAATTAATGAAAACTCTGGGAGAGAAACGAAGAACACCAATCAAAAGGTCTCGTCGAGTAGAATGAGAAAATGTGAATAAGATAGGGATTGGAGTCATTGGTGAAGAGAAAATCGAAAGAGAAGGAAAGTAATATTGCAATCTATCGATAAAAATGTATTGAAAAATGAAGTATATTGAACAATTTGCGAAATCAATACAATCGAAAATGAAGAATCGAAAATTGGTAGATCTATTGAAATTATCCATAGAATGAAGAAGTGTGCCCAATTCGGAGGAAAAATATGAAAAATTGTAAAATTGGTGAGCAAATGACGAGGCATGAACAACTCACAAAGCAAAAAATGCGCAAACACGGAGATAGTGCTACATGAAATAGACCGCAGGATGATTGGGGTATGTCTGGGAGAAAAATAAAAGGTACCAATGCAAAAAGTCGTCAAGTAGAATAAGAAAACGTGTTTCACATCATCAATCAGATGAGTATTAGAGAAACAAACATGAAAGAAGAATTGAAGAATCGGAAATTGATCCAAAACGATCTGAAAGCTTTCTCTTTGAGGAAGCAAAAAACAAAATCCGTGAGGTCCGGAATCGCTTAACGATCCATCCAAACTTTATACGCGTATATCTCCAGCTTCATTTCATCAGATGGACTTGCACTATCAATGATTTCGAAGAAAATTGAAAGAATTGTCAATGGTAATGAGTTTTGAGACTCAAAATCTACGCGCATCAACAGAAAAATCAAGAGTTACCGATTATAATTCAATCGGTTCACATACTGGGTCATGAACTGTCAGTTACCTGCGCATTCCCGTAGATTTTAAGTCTCGGAACTGATTTCTATCGATACTTAGCTGGCTCAATTTCGTTTGAAATACGACCTCTCGGATCTCGATTGATGGAGTAGATGTACGCGTTCAAATGTGATTTTGAAAGATTTTTTCTTTGAATCACGGTTATAAAAGAGTTCATAATGAGGAGAATCTATACAATTAAGAGCTCGAACTTGACTAGGCTTTTGGGGATATGTTTATGAATGAGTGTGTGAAATTTTCAAGAAAAAGAACGTAAAACTGAAGGAAATTCTGTGTTGCAAAGGATTGTCAACGCACAGATCCATACACATGGAGATATGTAAGAATGGACTGATTCATGGGACGATTATGGTAGGGGGTGGATAAAAATAAAGATGAGCAATGGAAAGCTCTGTTCAAGTAGATGAAGAGAACATATTTCAGGATTTGATTGGAAGGAACAGGCGGTAAAGAAGGAAAGGAAAGAGGAAAACAATGGAGGAGATTGACGAGACCGAATACAAATCTTTCTCTTTGAGAGAGCAATATGATAATGAGCGGCCTATCCTCTCTCTCGGCCTTATATAACGGAAAAGAATCATCCTCACCCACCTGTAACAACTTCCACTCAATCGAGAGCACATCAATATCAACGTATTCCAGAGGCATCAATTCCTCCCCCTCAGTAGCCGTGAAATGGTGCATATCAGCACTCTAAATTCATTCGACGTAATTTTACGTCGAAGCTTCGACGTAATCGTTGTTTGGCGTAAAATCGACTGGAATTCGAGATAATGGAGAGTATCAGCCCGAAGCTCGACATAAAAGAGAAGTCATCCCGAAGCTCGGGGTGACGCATTACCGGATATTTGTGTGCCCGTGTCAGAGTGGAATGAATTATGATTCGTCCTTGAAGAGATGGATTGGGATGCGGAAACTTAGACTCAAACTCTCCTTCTACTAGTTCTTAACAACTTGTATAGCTCTCATAGCCTGTCAAATCTTTGCTCTCGAACTTGAATACTTTTTTACTTCTCCCGTCATTTCCAATTTGAATAGCGAAAATTGGAAAAGTGTGCAGGAATCCACAATGTATGCAATTACTGATTACTGGAGATTTACTAGATGGATGAGATACTATTTGATGTACTTTCAGAAGCTTATGCATTTCAGCTTTGTGGCCGTTCAACACTCATCTTTTTTACGAGGGTTCTCTGCAGTGTTCTGTGTCATACTGTGAGGCTAATACAAGAATAAACTCATACAACAGAGAGCCCTTTGAAGAGAGAATATTGCTTGTTTAGGCTGATCAGTTGTCTTCGACTAATTGCCTCTCTAAATTTTCACATTTTTTCAAATTAGTTACAGGCTCAAGTTAGTTATAATGAATCAATTCAAAGGGGGTGACGTACATGAATCATTTAGAAACTAAAGGAAATCATATAAACCATGGACAACAAGTTGAATTTGCAGTTGAATTTGATGCTGGTCAAAGTATTTATTGAATGGTATGGAGTCATGAGTTTTCATCTTTCACAGAGAGAGTTTATTATCTTTGACTCATCACTTTTACTGAAACTCTGGAATATGTTTTCATACACCAGATCATTAGAAAAGAATCACCTGCGCTGTTTTCCAATAACACACATAATCATAAAATTATCTTTTCTCCGCCATAATTTTCCCTATCTTTTCGAAATCTGCACCTTCTTCTTCATTTCGACGAGTTCTATCGATTGTATGACACACTTCCGACCTCAATCTCCTCACGGAAATTTAATGCCATTGTCTTGTTACGCCCCCCCCCCTCCGTGTGTGTGTGCGCGCGCGAGCGCGCGTTTGTGTGTGTGTGCAATGACTTTTTTAGTCAGCGGTTTTTTCTCATCGGTTCGATCGATTTTTCTGGAATTCACAGGGTCTGTACAGAATCTGTCGGAGGCGAGCCCAGTAAATTTTTAACTCTTCACTATGAACAGAATTTGTCTTCTTTTTATATTTTCATTGCAATTTTCTCGAAAAATGCTGGTCTTATAGATGAGCCGTTCAGTTCTACAGTGGACTAAATCCATATTTGCGATCAGTGAAGACTTTTATCTACAGCTCTTACATCACGGGAGAACTCTTATTTTATAGTGATATCAAGAAGGGGGGCACCTCCGAGTGCACGTTTACTTCGTGATTCAAAACAAAACATGATGAAATCATCGGACAAGAATCCTTCCAATCTCTGTCTGCCAAACCATTCTCCTTCGTAATCCATTTGCATACATTCTGAAAGCATGGTTTCTCTATTTCAGATCTTGGAATCAATCCTCATTAAAGATGTGTGACGAAGAAGTGGCTGCATTGGTCGTAGATAATGGATCAGGAATGTGCAAAGCAGGATTCGCAGGTGACGATGCTCCTCGAGCTGTATTTCCATCCATTGTGGGTCGTCCTCGCCATCAAGGTGTGATGGTTGGTATGGGTCAGAAAGATAGTTACGTCGGAGATGAAGCTCAAAGTAAGAGAGGAATCTTGACTCTGAAGTACCCCATTGAACATGGCATTATTACGAACTGGGATGATATGGAGAAAATATGGCACCATACATTCTATAATGAATTACGAGTTGCACCTGAAGAGCACCCTGTACTTCTCACTGAGGCTCCCCTGAATCCAAAAGCAAACCGAGAAAAAATGACTCAAATCATGTTTGAAACCTTCAATAGCCCAGCGATGTACGTTGCGATACAAGCAGTTCTGTCTCTGTATGCATCTGGTCGTACTACAGGGATCGTTCTGGATTCTGGCGATGGAGTTTCTCATACAGTACCCATTTACGAAGGTTATGCCTTGCCCCATGCTATACTGCGTTTGGATTTGGCAGGGCGAGATTTGACTGATTATCTCATGAAAATACTAACGGAGAGGGGATATTCTTTCACCACGACAGCTGAGAGGGAAATTGTGAGAGACATAAAAGAGAAACTATGTTACGTAGCTCTAGATTTTGAACAGGAAATGGCTACAGCAGCCGCAAGCACCTCTCTAGAGAAAAGTTATGAATTGCCCGATGGACAAGTTATCACGATTGGTAATGAGAGATTCCGTTGTCCTGAGGCTTTGTTTCAACCATCGTTCTTGGGGATGGAATCATGCGGCATCCATGAAACAGTATATAATTCCATAATGAAATGTGATGTTGATATTCGTAAGGATCTTTATGCCAACAACGTTTTATCTGGAGGCACAACAATGTATCCGGGTATCGCCGATAGAATGCAGAAAGAAATCACGGCATTAGCTCCATCAACAATCAAGATCAAAATTATTGCTCCCCCTGAAAGAAAGTATTCTGTTTGGATCGGTGGGTCAATCTTGGCTTCTTTGTCTACTTTCCAACAGATGTGGATATCGAAACAAGAGTATGATGAATCCGGACCAGGAATAGTCCATCGGAAATGTTTCTAAATGATCCCGTCGAAAAATTCGTTCTCAAAATGTCTGTTTGAAGCCTTCCGAGTGTTGTTTGAGACGATTTTATCTCACAGAGGGAAACGGAAGATATTCATCTTTATCAAAGTCATCGAGTCGAATGTTTCAATGTTGGATAATTGAAGATTTTTGTACATAACCAATGAATGAATAAAATTCTAAGAGAGACAACAGTTTTGGGATCTACAGTCGTATTCTCTCCCTTCAGATAGAATTACCGATCTTTCCCTCCAGTGTCACACCTCAACCCCTGTTACTGCAGTGTACACAGGGCTGAGTGTACAGTGATGCAAAAACGGTGATTTTGGAAAAAAATTGTCGCGAATATTTGAGTAATCGGTATGGTTCAAAATTGATTCTTTTAAATTTTTCTAGCTCTGCATGATGTGCCAGCGTGAACTTCGATTAGGGCGATTTTTGGTGGTCGACATTCAGTAAAAAGCCGGATTTGAGCAGAAACAGAGAATAGTCATACGTACTGTATAGTAGAGCCTCGTCTTGAGCGACTTGTGCCATCACCAAAATACGTTCTGAGTGACGATATCTATCATTTGTGATCAGATAGAGGATTGGGAATAGCCGCCGAGGATGTGGATAATCCAATTTTAGACAGGTCCTCGAAGAGAACAATACGAATCGACCGCTATTCATGGATTCGAGTACCTTTTGGGCATTGCTGTCGATCATTTGCGATCAGATAAAGGATTGGGAACAGCCACCGGAAAAACTCGGAAAATGGTTTAGGGCAAGATTTTGTGAATGATTATTGCGAACTCGAGGGCGATGATGGATTTTCAATACGATAATTTGTACTTATGCCAGCATCAGAATACTCCCGAGGTCCTCTGGATCATGATATCTATCATTTATGATTAGATACTCTCTCAGCGGGAAATAGCAAGAGCAGCCAAAAATCAGCGTATAATCGCTGATGTTGCCAGGAAGGACCAGCGACCAGCAGAGTTGTTCGAATCAGGAGGATTCTCCGGAGTGGGTGTTACGTCCTGACTTGTAGGGATATTGCAGATTTCGGCACTGATACATTTGATTGTACTCGGACGTAATGAATGAGTTTATCTCGACTGTACCATGCGTGAAATAATGAGTTTATGCTCGAATTTACCTTGGTTCGCCGACGTGAGTAGGGAGAAGGGCGAATGAGCTGTATACACAATTATAGAATAACTAAAAGAGCATATGTTGTTAATGCGAAAAGATTCAAAGACTTTACGAAATCAGATAAGCGAGAAGCGCCTGGAATGAGATCTGAACGCGGGGCCAGCTCGTGTTGCTCTGTCGAGCGGCGCTGCTCCGGGCCCTCGCCGTGGGTCCGATGGCGGCCCTTTTTCTCGTTGTCTCTCTCGCACTCATAGCCAGATGGAGTGCGGGGGCGTTGCTGCTGTTTCGGCGGTGGCGATTTTGAATTGGCGACAGCTCGTGGAGTTGATGTTGATGGTTTTCAAATATTCATACGAGGCGCAAGCCCTCTTACTTATTAATCAATTACGCTGCCAGCTGAGTGACCATGTCATCTGTTTGATGACAAATAATCCCGGAGCTAAGATAGTGACAGGAAGAGTAAGCCTGACTTCGATGGAATATACACTTTCTTACAACTACATGCTGGCCGACAGAGCCTCCGGCCAGCTTGAGGGCACAACAGGCACTGCCGCACAAGGCGACGCATTCTCGCAGTTTCTCCCGGAAAC
>JAPYYZ010006082.1:0-10094 GCA_030522705.1 Eretmocerus eremicus | reverse complement strand
TACAATCGTTACGCCGAAACAGCCTATTTTCCTACAATTTTCAAATTGCTATAACTCAAAATTGGATAATTAAAAAAATTTTTTTCCAACGCCAAAATTTTCAGAATTTTCCAAACTACAACCCACTTCCGGCTCCACGGGTACTTTTGAAACACCCTGTATATATGTTGGCCGAGAGCCTCGAAGGCTAAGAGCAGAGTATATATAGGTATACTACGGCCGTGTTAGTGCATATCCGAGTAGATTTCTGCCGTGCAGAGTATATATAGGTATACTACAGCCGTGTTAGTGCATATACGAGTACATTTCGGCCGTGCAGAGTATATATAGGTATACTGCGGCCGTGTTTGTGCATATCCGAGTACATTTCGGCCGTGCAGAGTATATATAGGTATACTACGGCCGTGTTAGTGCATATACGAGTACATTTCGGCCGTGCAGAGTATATATAGGTATACTACGGCCGAGTTGGCGCATATACGAGTACATTCCGGCCGTGCAGGGGTATATATCGGTATACCACGGCCGTGTTGGTGCATATATGAGTATATTTTGGCCGTGTAGGAGTACATCCAAGTGTACGACGGCCGTGCAAATGTAGAGATAGGTATACTTGGCCGTGTATTAGCTCTGGACGTAATATGCGCTGGCAGGCCGAGTGTATGAGGACTGCGCGATGCCTCCGCGCACAGTGGGCCGTGGTATATGCAAAAGAGTATGTTCTGGTGGAGGTAACGGCCGTGTAGAAAGGAAATCAGCGTCAGAACCGTATATACGGCCAGTAGACTGTTCGCTGCAACTTTCTCGACTTCTGGCCGTGTTCGCTGCAACTTTCTCGACTTCTGGCCGTGTGGTTCGCTCGCGCCTCGCGCGCATTCGAACTTGGCGCTTATCAGGGTCTCTAGATTCAGAACTAGATTTCCAAATTGCGGACGGCCAATCAGGTCGAGCTGGCCAGAAGGAGGATTTGATGCGGGCGGAAGACGAAGGCCGGGCATTTGCCACTTGTAGTTTGGAGCCAGAGCCCAGCACACGCGCCTTCCCCTCCTGCTCGAGTTGGAGCAAGCTCCTGGGGCTGGTGCCGTGCGCCAGCCCTAGGGCTCCTTGGCCGAGTTGAGGCCTATCCGTGCCGAGGAGATTGAGAGAGAGAGAGGAAGCTGCTGAGGCCGAGGAAAGCTGTATACAATTAAATTGGAAGGCCAAAGTGGACAATGGCTGCGAACGGTGAGTGGGCCTGCTAATTATTGAATCTCTCCCTCGCCGCGGATCCCCCGAAGAGCCTCGCGCGTATTACTCGCGCGTCGTCGAGCCCTGGCCGAACGGACTCCTGGGACTGCTGCACGTGCGCGTTGTGACCACTTGGCCGAGGCACAGTGGAGCCCGGAGTCTCTGCCGCGTCGCGAGAACGGCCGTGAATATCAGTGCGCGCGACGGCTGAGGAGGCCGGTGGACATTGCGTGGAGTAGTACCGCGAGCCGAGACGTCTCCGAGGAGACGTACGCAGAATATGGCTGGTCCGTGGCCGTGAGTGTCGGGTCGGTTGGGCCGAGGAGTCCAGGGACAACGTCGGTCCCCCCCTACTCACACGTGCGGCGAGCACATATTGCTCGGCGTGAGTCGAGCCGGTCGGTTGGCCATGTTGGCCGCGTGTCGTGCCGCGTGGGCCGTGAGCGTCGATCGGCGGTCATTTCGGCCGTTGGGAATTTCGGAGCAGAGTCCCTTCGCCATTGGTCGAGTCGGCCGGAGTGTGGCCGGACAGTGCGTGTTGGCCAAGAGTGAACGCGTAGATATTGTCGCGAGTGAATTGATTGTATATTTCGTGGAGGAATTATCGCGTGAATTTGCCCATATGTGATATTCGATGTACCGCCGCGAAAAAGGAACGTGTTAGAATATAGGCCGGATTTATTTGAAATATAGAACTTGGGAGTATTCTTTTGCGCACTTGCGCCCCCCCCCCCTTTTTTTCATTTTCGCTTTTCAGGTCCAGAAGGTAGGTCGGCCGGAACGAGGAAGCTGTGCTGCCGAGAGAGTACGAGACGTATCGCCGTTCGCGCGCGTAAACCCGCAGTCTTACGACCGGAGTCCGATAAAATAAATGATTGTGCACTGGCAATCCATTTACCACGTCTCAACTTGTACATTTTCTTACACTGCCACTAGCACTCTTTATACTGCCACTGCTGCTGCTACTGCTATCTGAACCTTCAGTGTTGCGGAAAACTCTGGTCTCCTCTTGAATTCGATAATGACCATCCAGATCGTTCTCTCTTCTCATGCCCGTGAAGAGAAGGAAGAGATGCTGATGATTACCTCCGTCTGAATCGAAGTTGAGAGTGTAATCCTCTTGGTCGCGAAGTCTTCTGACGAGTGTAATGTTGATGCCACAGAGCTGGCCTGCTGCTCGAAACTCGACTTCAGACCCGTATCGTTTAGCAGATTCCATGTAAAGTCTGTAAGCTTCTGGCGAGTCCTGATGGAGAACTTGATGAATCCAAAAACTGTAAGTGTCCCCGTTTCTTATCACAATTTCGACGACTGCTCGACTAATTAGACGATGGCTATCGTTGTCCCCCACAATTCTTTTTGCTCAACATTCGAACAAGCAATCACCTGCTCCTCCATAATCTACGGGACAATAAGTCTTGCGGCCAATGATCACGTTTGGAGATGTGGATGACATTCTGAGAGATCATGAAAAACTGACTGGGTAGTGGAAAGTGCACTGACTCGAGCGAATACAGATGCTTCCTCCCAAATAAGACGACACTGTCGAACTGAACATTTGTTGCTCCAGAGCAGTGGATCCTCCGACATGCCATTGACAAGGGGAGGAGGTGGGGAGGGAGGGGTTGGGAGAGAAGACGAGTGACGAAACAGGATGCGACCAGGTGAGGTGATGAAACCACAGACACAGTTGCCAAATCCATGTGTATAACGGATAAACAGAGATTCCAGTCACAGCATCGGTCACTTGCTCATTGTTATCCTCATCGTCAATCTATTGAGCAAGTTATATGGAAGACTGCAAAGGGATTTAGGCCTCATTGAGCTAGCTGAGCGTCATCAGTGGGGATCAAAGTTCTTGGATACGTGCAATCTGCAACGAGGATAAATCCGTCATTGGCCTGCAATCTTCGGGCTGTCATAAGCTTCAAACCATGAAAGAGTCGATCTGCAGTTTGCGGGGCCTGATGCCAGAAACTCGAGCCCATTTCCGTGGCTGCATCGCGCCCCTGTTGCGGGGAGATGATCCCCTTACCTTATTTACGAGCTTTGGGCATCATCAACGACGCCCCATGGCGCGGCGCGACGAGCCGCCTCAGATAGTCGAGGATCTCGGATTCGGGCGGCCCTCCTGCTGCGCGCAGGCAATACTGGTAATGAAGGTTTACAATGTCGCTTACACATAATTGCCTGAATTTTCTCTCTGTCGCAGCTTTTTCGTTTATATAAGGAAGCATATTCTATCGCAATCATTATCGTCTACAATTTTTTCCTGATTTTTCCGTTTTTGAATGATGAGTCTATCTTTATTACAACCCAAGATACTTTTTTTTGCGGAAACTTTGTTATCTCTGAAAGTTATCACTTTTTTCCAGAATTTTCTTTACGAGCTTACTCCCCAAAAAGCCTCCCACCAGTGCTCTTCTTTAAAGACTCTAAATAACTTTTTTTTCCATGAAGTTGCGCCTTCTCAAAGTTTTGTCACGGAAAAAAGCAGTATTCCTGCATTTTATTACATTTTAGTAATCATCACAGCCGTAATTATCACTCGATGAACACCAGAGAAATCTCATCATAGCCGTAACTGACGACTCGTTTAGACCGTATGGGTTGGAAAGATTTCCGTTTTTTTGGAACCGGGAATACAAAAAGTGTCGAGGTGCCAATCATTTTCGAACCGATAGTAGTACCGAGCCTCCTCTCAGCCCAAAACATGAATTGGTAACAAACAAGGAATGTTCCGTGCATATGTATGCAAACAAGTTCGGTATTATGACTGATATTGTCTCAAAACGGGAATCATCGAGAACTTCACATAATAGTAGATCATATGGCGTTCCCGCACCACGTGATTTAATTTATCTCATCGCTAGCCCTCCTAGCGAATGGATATTTACGTGCGACGCTGTTCGAGCATTGCACATAAAGACGCATTTGCGGGGAGGAGGGCGCGATGAATAACCTTTTTCCATCAATGGCAAAACAAACTTGACAAAAAAATCGTATTCAAGACTGTTTGAGGATACGATATGATATCATCACGATGATATCATATCTCCATCGTGAATTATTTCCTCGCCCACTCTTATGATCCGTCTTGAAATCATTTACTCTAGGCTCATTTTCAAATTAAGGCGTATACAGATCGTATCCGTCTGAACAGTATATGATTGCCGCGCGTACATAATGAATGCTCTACCGCGGGAGCACGAGCGTTTCATGAGCATGAGCTCAATTGCAATATGTGACTAGTGCCACTGAAGCTCGTGTATATGTGTGTATACATATATATATATGCCTCACCACGAGAGCATGAGTCTCTGGCCAGAGTATAGAGCATGACTAATGTCGTGCATGCATCGAGGAATTTATCGATTCGCTATGCTCACCCACGTACTGATCTCTCCATAAGTGCAGCATTGCGCGCTCGAAGCATGGATAAAATACTATCACAAACTACATTGGTGCGAGTCGTGAGATACGCGAGGGACGAGGCCGCGGAGCTACTCGCCTATCTAAAACACGACCGAAGTCACTACCACCAATGATTTAGGTATGAAACGTGATATATATACGGGTCGTTTCGGAGCATTTCGACAAATGCCGTCGCCAGGGAGGCCTGCAAAAGATCTGAAGAAACTTGTTCTTGATAGAACTGCATGGAATTAGTGCGAAAATTTTCTTCGATTCTTCCGAGCCCCACTATTATGCCCTAGGGCCAAGAAGAGGCTCATTTTGAGCTTCTTCTTTACCTATCTTCAAAAATTCATAGCTCCGAACCAGATTGATATTTCTGAACGTTCTTGAGCGCACTTTTTCCATCAACACCTCTACTTCTGGGGAAAAATCAGTTTATAGTGGAACCATTGAGTTTAGTGACTTCTAGGGGGAAATTACTGGGATCGAAACTCAGCGATTTCTGCGTTATCTTCGGAACGCTCTAGCTCCAACTGAATGAGAGATAATCAAATTCTGCGAACCGGGTTCTGTAGGCCCCAAGGAGACTACCATTTTGCAACCTCAATTGAGCCGATATCTTATCCTCCAAAGTACTACGGCCGTTTCAAGTTGAGCACTTTTGCGAAAACGTCTATCTTTGAGGCCAATTTGCAGAAATCGTTATTTTTCTCATTTTCCCTAACTCGTGAGGAAATGTTCCTCAAGATGTCCATAACCTGTGTTTAGACAAAGTTGATGCTTGCTCGAGATCTATCCCGAGTCCAAAAATTGAGTAGTGCAATGCTTGCATTAGATTATCTCTCTCTTCGTCCAAGTGATAAAATTCTCTGGCGCGCAGCTGCGCAGTACCCGATATCTGCTCCTTGGCAGCTTTTTCGTTCTTCGAAATCATTCTTATCCCGGAAGGATTCATTCACTCCAAGTTCTCGGTCAAAGATCGGTCACAAGTGTCGAGATTCTGAGTCCGAAGTCATTTGCTCGGCCTGAAAGAATTCTGATTTTTCCTTGATACGCCTCCAAAACTTTCCAATTTTCTGGAAATGTAAACGGGTACGGTTCGGGAAAAACTTGAATTTAAGCTAATGAAAGTTGAAATCGAATCAAAATTGACTGCTATAGAGTGATTTCATATGTGACAAAATTTGACGGCCGGAGACTGCACTTCTCGACAGACTTTTGGATTTTCTGAGTCTCCTAGATCTAATTTGGGGACGGTCGCTTTCAATTCCATCAAAAGACATTCTAGAGAGGATAACTATGGAGTTTTTCCTCGAAATTCGATGAATTGACGGAGTTCTAGTACGATGAAGCGCTGATTTTTGATTTTACGGTTAGAAATTTTTTTTGACTGACATTCATTAGTTTTCAATAATTCTTAATTTTGAATGTTGTACAATGTTGGTTACTCTTGAACTACCGACATGAATGTGTTTGAACAATATTACAACGGTGATATTTTGATTTCAATTCAGGAACTGTGTTTAGAAGTCTAAAATGCGGTGGTTTTGCCGTATGGCGTACTCAAGAATTTCGGAACTTTGGGTACCTTAGTAAAATTTTTATCTTGGGCCGGGACTCCTCCACGTCTGATAGTCGTCATGTGCATATCTATGTCTGCCTGTAAAATGCTTCTCAAATGGAAATTTTGATTCGGGACTGAGAAAATGAAGTTTCCGCATATGGCTAATTTTCGGTTACAAAAGGTACATTCCTCTTTTCGTAAATGGATTGTGACTTTCTCATGTTTCAAATGGCCAAAATAACTATCGATCATAGTAACTATATTGTTGGTTAACAATAATTGATGTCAAACAAATCGGTTCTACAAAAATTTGTTCGACAGCAATGATTTCAAACACGAGAAGTCGCATTTTTTCTACTTTTTGGGCGCGAAAAATTTCGATGCTTCACCTTTTATTTATTGTTACTCCAAAATCTTTTTTCGTGCTGAAACCTCGTTGATATATCAATTTTGACTCTTGAGAATGAAAGAATGTACTAATGATATGGAATTTTTCAAAATTCTCAATTTGGTGGTGAAAACCTGGGCGATACTTTTTGACTCCCTTTTCCTGCATTTTTCGACTCTCGTCATTTTAATGATCCATTATAACAGTTCGAATGATGCAATTATGTGGCCGTATGTGTATTTGTATGTGTGAGCTGGTGTCATGTGCGTGTAATGTTGGAATTCTCCCTATTCTGTGGGTTTGGGGATGAAATAACGGGTGTAATGTCGCGGGTGTGATTCCGGTTGAATCCTGGAAATTTTGAGCAGCTTCGGATTTGATTATCCGATTAGGCTAAGATTCGGTGTACAAGTTATTCAGGATGAGCAAAACCTGCTTCTATTGAGTTTTCCGGGGAAATGTGAGAATTCGCAGGATTTCCGCCTTGATTCCTCGGGAATGTCGTAATCTGCCCTCCGGATGGATAGATTCTGGAACATGCTATCTGAAACCAGTGTGCTGCGAGGTGTCATGGACACCTCATTGAGATGGATGAGAGATTACTCTCGATGCTCGTGACTGGACAGTGTTGCCGAGTTGGGCACCGCCAGTCTTTCGGTGCAGATATACTAAGTTTATGAGTGGCTTCTGTGAATTGTCATATCTAGATGATGTGGGGGTGCGTGTTCGAGATCTCGGCGTTGCTGGAGAGCCAGGTTCTCGTCCACGGAGCCTTTTCTCAGTGTCAATCTGGCATGCTTCTGGACAGAACTCACGTCGCGGCGTCTGTACTGTCTCGTGTTTCTCGAGCGGTCAGCTGACCGGTTAGTCAAGAGTGTGTACCTCCATCTGATTGTAGAGAGGTGGTTTATCTTCCCACACGCCTGTAAGGATCTCGCCCCCGGTGTTTTTGTGTTTTTCTCGTGACAGTGAATTTTTCTTGTGCGTGTTATATGTTTGAGTTGATGAAGGGAGGGGGGAGTGGAATTTGTTTTTGAGTGCTGTAAAGGCTTGGTGTCTGTGAAAATGTGTATTTTGTGGAGTGTGAGGAGGCCTCAACATCTATTTTCGCGCGTTCATACTAGAATTTTCTCTGGGTTTCGTATGGCCGATTGAAATAACTTTTCCTTATTCTAAATATTTTTGAAGAGGAATCCCCCTCTCATCTTGTTACCTTGTGTTGACATGAACTCTCTGGCATGATTCCTTTAGATAGAATTTACTCATAATTTTGAATATTATCTTTTCTTTCCGAAAAATGACTCTACAGTAAAATGAGCTTTTTGAAATTGGAGTCCTCTCGCGATTCTGAGTGATGGTATATCTTTGATAATATTATTGTAATCAAGCAGAAAAAGCATTTTAAAGTGAAATTTTCTCTGAATTTCGGATATTTCCAATATTTTGGAAAAAAAAAAAATTGCATTAGCATGGGATTTTTCGGGTGTGAGGTTTTACGCTATTGGACTTGTTCAAAAATCGATGATGATGACGTTGCTGATGGAGATCTTTGGAGATGATACTGCTCGATGGGGTCTGCTTCAGCGCAAAATGATGCGTGATACAATGGACGGCGGATGGTGAGTTTTTCTTGCGTTTTCATTAGTCCCTCGATCTGCGTGTGTTAGCCCGTCGTCTCTCATCGTCCAAAGGCAAGCGTACTGCGTGCCACTGGCTATCGGACCCGGGGCATTCCTGTGACAACGAGCGACGGATAGCGAGCGCTCTGGGTCCACGTGGATCCCGACGATGATTGTTGCACTCTTGCGATGACGAGCGTCTGACGGTGAGCGCTCCGAGCCCTAATGGACCCATTTGTTGATAGCTGTCGTGGGTTTTGTAGGGCTGGTTCCTCTGTTGTAATTTGGAGTGTTCCATGGCGTGACTTAGATGCTTCATGACGCTCATTGGTAAGAACTCTCATCCACGACATCCGTGGGATTTTGGTCCCCTCTACTTTCTGCGCAGAAAAGAGAACGGGTGATAGCAAACATTGATAGATATGAGTTGAGCGCAGTTTTACAGAATTTGGCAGTTAGTAATACGACGATAGTTGTAATTGATCCGATTATTATGTAGATTGGCAGTCTGTTTTCTAGTTGACTAAATTGAGTGGATACTGCCCTGTATTCGCTAGTTTTCTTTGCTTCTGAAATGATTTCACGGAGACTTGGAGCAGATTCCAACGCCTCAGGGTGGGTTGGAGCCAGCGCAATTTGTTCTCGCTGCAACATCCCGTCCATTGCTTCCTGGAGATGGTCCAGATCGGGCTCATTCTTGGTTTTTCCCAGTAGTTGCGTGATGTTCAGATCTAGCTTCTGGAAAATGGGGGACGTCTGGATCGCTTCAATTTCTCTGGATGCGGTGAGGCGAGCGGTGGCGGTCAATGCCATGCATCCTGGTCGTAGACGCACTATGCCCGTCCCGTTGATTGGTGTGGATAGATGTTCACTTACGCGGCATTGGATAAAAAATCTCTCCTCTTCTAGTGTGGAAAAGACCCAGGAATCAGATTCATGCAGCCGCATCCAGTAGGTCTCGTGCATCTGCGCAACCCTAATGTTGCAAATAGACAAATCTGAGATTGATCTATTCAAAGCCATTTCTATTCCACACGATGATTTTGCGATGAGTTCTCTAACAGGTGGTGGGTTTTTACAGACAATCCTGTCACGAAGCTCACCGCAATTAGCCAAATTATCGCTGTGAAGTGTCACATATGTGTTTGCTTCCACATCAAGTGCAAAATAGTGGCGTTTCGGCCGGACATATGCAAAAGTACCTTGAATTTGAGACTTTTGAAGGATTCGAAGGGCCGAAGCCTTGTACAAGATATATTCCGGTGAGTCCAAGAGAGGAATTCCGATGGAATATACCAGAGTTTTTTTGGCTAATATAATTGATGCTTCTGAAATTTTCGCTATTTCTATAATTGACTCGTTGTTTGTTGTTCTTGGAAATTTTACTTCTGGTAGGGCATCTCTGATAGTTTCTCCGGATTTTTCGATCAGTTTTGGAGACAAAAAGTGGGGATGAATTGTCCTTTTTGATGCGCCCGAAACCATTTCTATGAAAATTTGGACATTGAATCCGTAATCGTTGGCTACGCCCTGAATGATATGAATTGCGCTAGTACAAGCTGAGCTTGCATTGGCACAATTGAATTTTTTTGCCAATTTTCCAACAATACTTTGAAGTTTCTGTAGTTTTTCTGAATTTCTCCTCAGTTTCATTTGAATCAATTCTGTCTGGTTCGCGAGAAGTTCCGCTACTCGACGAGTGTCATTCGCTCTTGTTTCAATTAAATTTTTTGATTCGCTCTCAGATCGTTCATCGAGCGTTCCAAACATAACTTCCATTCCCCTCCCCACTCGAGGGAACCATGATCTACGCTGGCGTGGGTTTTTATAACTTATCATATCCATCGTGCGTTCTTCATCCTTGCTTGTCTCCGCGATT
>JAPYYZ010006081.1:0-11268 GCA_030522705.1 Eretmocerus eremicus | reverse complement strand
AAAAAGATTATCTAATCATAGGAAATTATTTATTAGTACAAGAAATTGAATGATGGAATTTTGAACCGCAGAGGACATCTCGCTTCCGACAAGCATATCTTTTTGTGGTACATTTCGTGGCACAACTACATTTTGTAAAATCTCGTCCTCTTAAATACACCTAAATAAATCCTAATCGTAACGCTAAGGAACCCCATGAGATCACATAGGAACGGATACTGACGAAGTTGCCTGAGATTCCAAATGAACCCGCATTGTATCCCAAGAAATTCTTTCCAGCAGGGAGTTGCCAAAATTCGTTACGTACAGTCGCTTTGAGAAAGTATACCGCTAATCTTTTTCAGCAACATATTTTACGCAGCAAGCCATTGAATATTTGCTACATATCATCCCACTCATGTCACAGGAAAAGATAACTCTGAATCTCTCATCAAACCGATTGCTGAATACTTTTTAGAACATCTAATCGCGTTTTCACTCAACAAAGCGACCAAACCTCGACTTTTTAAAAACCGATCAGTGTAACTCTCACACCAACGGACCACCTTCACACCTATTACACTCTTCTCACGCGCGCGATTCAAATTCGTCCACCTTATCTATGAAGAGTGTCATCCTCTCCAGAGCTTAAGCCAAGTACTCTCAGTTGATCATCCGTTGTCGCAGTCGCTGTTCTTATCTATCTCGCTCGCTTATCTCAAGCTCTAACAATACACACGGCTTACATACACGTTGAAAATTCTTTACACAAACCCGCGCGAGTATACAAACATTGGCAGCCTAGCGGGAGTGGCAGCCTTAATGAGTCTCACAACAAAGATCGCGCTCGACGATACAGGCCTCGAGGCTGCGAGCAGTACGAATCGGATCGCGCGATCGAGTTGATCGCTTTAGAAAAGAGGCTCGCGCGGGTGTGCTAGAATCCGACTGTAATACCTACATACAGGCGGAGAGAAAATTCATTTTACGCGAATGATATGTTCTCGCGTTGTGATGCAAGTAAAGGGCGTGAGATGCGGTTCTGGTGGACGGGGCCATCGACGACTCTTCCGACCATTGATAATTGCCGCCTCGATCTTTGGGATCGTCGTGCTGTACTGCGAGTTTGCCGTACACTTTGTCGTCGTGATGCAAGTGAGATAATTTAGAATATACGTAGGTGGAGGTGTACGCAATGTTAGCGCGGGTGAAGCTTAAACTAAGCTGTTTAATTTGATTGAGTTGCGAGCGATCGGTGATGTGTGTTTGATGCCGATTGTTCTCGGATCGATAGGATGAAAATTAGTTGCTGACACGTTTGAGCGTGTCGTGTGTAGGTATATAGAAGGTTTCTTTGGATAATATTGCCGAGAGGAAACGTGGAGGGGAGTTACGAGGAGTAAGTTTGCCTCCTGCCCATACGCTTGTTCGCTTCATTGAACTCGTTACATGCTACGCTTGAGGGCCACGCTTTTGTTAGATCTTGAGCAATCGAGACTCTTCATACTTTGCAGCCCATGAGTCACGTTTAGAGTTTCTTGGCTGTTCACATGAATCCGACGAGTTTTTTCGATGTCGCACATTATACCCGACGTTCGCAATAACTATTGAAGGAAGACTGTTAGCTCTGCGTTATCACATTGAAAACAAGCAAAAGTATTGAAACAAAAATTGAAAAATATAATTACAGTCCATCGAATGAGGAAGAAGATTTCTAGAGAATTTCGAAATTTCACCCGTCACCCTCTCAAGGGAGTACTTGAACACTGATTGAAATGAGCGCAAAGATAGCGCTTTTTCTACTCTACGGAATCTCGTTTGTGAATAATTTTTGTGCAGTTTGTAAAGTAAGCAAAACGTCACTTTGCCTTGGCCACCTCAGTAAGATACTCCAACGCGTACACATTGAGCTGTTTTCAATTTCGCAAATTTTCCTGCTTTCCATGTCATCTAATTGGCAATTCGAAAGAAAGAGAAAAACTCGAATCGTCTTGATAAAGAGTTTTTGGTTACAAACGTTATCTCTCGATTTTTGCTCCATTCAGTTAAAAAGCTGCTCATAATATCTGTCAAATTTGTTTCAAAATTCTGTTCACATTCTTAAAGCCTGGAGGATCTAAGAAGTCATAGAAAGCAATGCTACGGAAAATTTTTACAGGTGAGACTTGCGACGAGGCTCTTGTTTTTCCAACTCGATTTCATTATTTATTCAGCTGGAGCATGAGAACTACTCAGCATAATAATGGAATCGAAAACTGTGGGGAAGTTTGAGCGAGGCTCAGAGTGTTCCCAATCTTGGAATATTATCTCACTTGGTGTTTTGAGTAAGACATTCAAAACACCTATTGATTCTTACGATGACGGAATGGTCATTTTTGACAAGAGAACTTGAAAAAAAAAAACATAAATACAAGTTTGCTCTACAATGAAGTGTAATGTGTTATCTCAAATGGAAATAATAACACGATTTCAGGGTCGTTTCTCTTCCTTACTGGTATCAATGACCCCACTAAGTCTCTGAGTTATGAAGATAGTGGCGTGCAAGGAAACTATCGAAAATAACAGATGCTCGAAAATGAGATTGCTACACTCTAAAGCGATAAAATGGTATCATATCCCTCTCAACATTGCATACTAATGACAGTTTCTGAAAATTCCCTATGCGATATTAAAAGACAGGGCTAATCTTGAGAGAAAATCGAAGGAAAAAATGACAGGCCTGCGCTTGCGCAAAAAACTATTATAAATAACAGATTCCACGTCACGATTCAAAAGATATATAACTCCATTCAAATAGTCGAGCACTGGATATCATTTCAATTTTCTCTAATCAGATTGAAATAACCTATACTCGATTATCCAAAACTTCGCAGTCCCAATCAATACTACACAGGAAATTCAATATTTCCACAATTCTCGTCCACTTCATGGTTTGCGATCATTAAGTGTCAAACATAATCTCAACAGTGCGAGTGGCCAGAGATGATCACGCCCGAAGCAAAATCTCACTCATCGGTTTCCGAGGCGCCGCACTCATCACCTGAACCGCTGCGAGCTCTATTTCTTGCGGATCCCCACATCCTTGGGCCGGTCAGATCGATGTGGTGGAATCAATTGATCCGGTGAGTCAAACTGTAAACTTGAGGAAATGCACATTTTTACCATAACACTTGTGTACTCATAATATGTTTTGCATGACATGCTCTTGACCATCCTCTCAGAGACTGGCAAATGAAGAGGATGTTTCAAGCGGTGGTGGCGATACTCGAGCCACACGTTGTATTTATATTAGGTGCGTCGAGTTTATCTTTCGTTGGAATAAATCACTTGCATACCCTTAAAATCCCGTCATTTCTAACTTTCATCATATTTGAATTAAGTACTTTTCATCTTTGTGTGCGAAACCGTTCGGTTCGAGTGACCTGTTTCAATATAGATGAATTTCTAGTCGGGAATTGCCTTATAGGGAATAAAAAAATATATAATTCACCGGGGGTACTCACTTGATACAAGGAATTCATTTTCACATCAAGCCATGTGTAGTCTTGTAACAACGGTCAAGATTCAAGGAAAACTAGATTGCGCGAGAGGAGATAGTTGGGAGTCCGATCCCAGAAACGACCTGAGAATGTCATATTGAGTCTTATGAATAACTATTCTTATCTAGAGAAATCGGGAGGAAGACCGTTAAAAAGTTTTAATATAAAGTTCATATCTGGGGGAGAAATGGAAGATTGAGGTTTGATAAAGACGAAGGTATGTGACTTCTGAATCTAAAATGTTCTAGTCTCGAACTTTTTACGAACTTTCTAAAAGACAGTTTTTTTGGAATATAATCTCAATCCTCAAATTTGTCGGTCCATGATAGTTTCTCGGATTTCTTGTACTCTATTTCTAATTTTCTGAAGATTTGATAGCCCATCTTTACGAATTTATTTCTGAGATCGAAAAACTCTTTTTCATTTCTTGAGAAATGAGATATATGCCTTTTTATTATTTCACAAATAAGAGAAGGCTTTCCGATGTTTCAAAAATTGGGACAAGGCGTTTCAACTCTCTTTTTAAATATGAATAAAAAGTTGCAAGTTCTCATAATAATCTCCACCGAGATTCTGAAGTGAATAGAGTGATTCAGCAGCAGAGTTCTGAGTCATGGTCATTCGTCATTTTCCCCAGATTTTCTCAAATGTTGGATTGAACTGGGTAATGAGAAAGAAAAGTAACGAACAACTCGTATACTATTGAAGAATTTTGAGAGAAACCCATGGGAATTTCAGAAAATAAATACATCACTTCAATGAAATGCGGTCAGAAAAGACTCTTTGAGAATTGACGAGATCAACAAGAGACGATCGAATGAATCTCCTCGATTTCTTCGCACTCGCCTCATTCGTGTGCACGAATCAATGGAGTAAAAGAAGGAAGATACTCATCATCTTCGATTCCATGCATTGATCTATGTACGTGAACATAACGAGATCTCAATCCATCGGCGGATGTGACATCAATTCTGGATGGACTCTGAGCAACTCTATCAATATCAAATTCATATCAAGAATACTTCCAAAGTTCGTGGTTTTGCATTTTTTTCAAATACGCGTGATGTAATCGAAGCAACTCATTTTTTTTACCCATAGTGTACACAATACACAATTCCCCATTGAAAGTATGAAGATGAGGTCAAATATTATTTCTACGAATTTTCAGGTGACATCTTTGAAGAAGGCTTGTGGGCTGATTCGGCCAAGTTTGATAGTTACGTCACGAGATACCACACGATATTTCCGACACCAAAGAGAATTGATTTGTATGTAGTTGCTGGAAATCATGATATAGGATTTTTTCATGGTTCGTAACAACACAATTGTCACAGCTATTGCAAAATAAGATAAAAACGATACCTATTTCTCATTATATCTCTGTAGAAGTCACGCCGTACCTCAGTGGCCGATTCGAAACACAGATGCATGCACCAAGTGTTCGCAGGATCAGTATAAATGGAACCCACTTCATCCTCGTGAATAGCGTCTTTCTGGAGGGTAACGGATGCTCAGTATGTAATGCCACAGAAGATGCGATAAAGAAAATCGGAGGTAAGATCTCCTCATACTTATTGTAAGGTGAAAGCACCTACAGGGGTAGAAACGCCGGCCAGTCTGGCCCCTATACCGGAATATCCATGCAAGTCCATTTAGACTTGTATAAACGAAGATCGGGGCATGTATTTGTCAAAGTGAAAATATTCCAATGTTCTCTAAATTTCACCAGTAGCTCAAGCTCATGAAAAGGATCGGGAACTTTCTATAAAAAAGTTGGCATTTTTTCTATTCTTCGAAATGCCTTTTGCAAAATTTCTTTAGGGGGAATGAGAAACAAGATATGAGAATTTTAAGTTGGACTTATGGATATTGTACCCTTCGAAAAATTTTACACTGTACTGTACTATGAGTACATGCACAGCCAAAGTGTGTTGATGTTCAATATGAGTTCAATTAGTAGAAAATCAAAATGAGTCGTGTTCACGCGACACTTAGAGAATCTCGTACTCCTCTATAAATGGGATTCATCACAAAATTACCATTGCAATTTCCCCTGTAGCGAAGTTGCGTGAACTCAGGCGTAGTTTCAACAAAACATGGTGTCTATGCGATACTTTGGAAATGCGTGGAGAGCATAGGGGCCACTGCTCGAACTCATCCAAACACGAACTCATCCGACACGGAGATCGCGCAACCCCGACCAGGTGTAGGAGGGATTTCAACAAGCCGAAGCTGTGATCCCTTGTTTTACCCCAAAACCCGTTCTGGGCTCAAGTTCTGCCTCAGCAAATCACATAAAATTTCATGTACGTTCACAAAATTCTTATAACAAAGCCAAATCGAGGGTAAGTGATCTGACTCTGACGGGTTGAACCCCGAGCTACCGCTCTACGCGAGCAGACGATATCTCCGGTATATTTGATGTAAATAATTGACTCATTTGACTGATTGCAATATTCGGCTCCGTACTCCCTTTCCTATGAATATTTGGTGAGCGTGTATCAAATTTTATGTGATTTGGTGGTATCAAAATGGTTTCTAAATTCTGTAATAAAACAGAGCAAGACGACCTTGCCCCATTTAGGAGTTTCTCTTATTTCTTTTTGATACCCATGGTGAACCACTCATGATTTTTTCACAGGAGAGCTAGAATGTTCTAGAGGAAATACGAGCTACTGCACTGGCACGAAGACCATTCAAAACTACAGTCGACCTATTCTACTACAAGTATGTTCATATAGATTGCCCATCAAATGACTCTATCGATTAAATTGAACGAATTAATTTTAGCATTTTCCTCTGTTCCGGGAGTCCGATGAGATATGCAATGAATTAGACGAGGCTCCACCTGACATAAAAAATGATAAGTTCAAAGAGAGATGGGACTGTCTTTCAAAAGAAGCAACCGAACAGGTAAACTGTAACTTTTATAAGGTATCATTGCATGTATTTTCTATATTGTTTTTTTTTTCGAACGAGAAAGCATAGTATTCAAGTTATTCGGAAAGATCTTTAGCATAATCAGATCTATCTTCATTTGAATACCCCGCGAGTAATTTATTTTATGAGGATATACCTTCGGTCTCGTTGCGTGCGCGCGTGTGTACGTGGGTGTTGTTCAAATTCTTCGTCACTTCGTAAATCTTTGATACTTCATTTGCTTTATTTGATTTAGGTCGGACCGGTCTCAACATCCCTAATTTAATAAAGCTATTATTTTCATCTCAAATTTTATAGTTATTCTCTCTGAAATTGAGCTCTCATCATTTAAAGTTGTATAAAAGGCTATCTTTCTAGAAACAGGAAACTATTAAAATTGCATGACATTCCATCCTTGAAATTTCTTTGGCTTCTTAAATCCATTTTCGAGGAATCTGAAAAAATGCCCTAAACTCATTCTTACGCCCCGAATCTATTTCTCTTTTGGGTATTCCTATTTGAGTTCCAATTGATATCCTATAAAATAATAACCGCTGATATGCCCCATCGTGAAATTCAAACCTTAGACCAGTCCTCAATATGCTTCCGAATTTCTCTTTGCAATTTCACCCATCCATTAATGACAACTTTCTCAACACACGCGTGATTTCTGAGATTTTAATTTCAAACGCCCTTTATTTTTTGACAGCATTCTCCCTTCTCTCTTCTCTTTATGTCAAACCATGATTCTCCCATAGTCCATCTTTCTCATTCCGAAACTTGCAAATTTACCAGGAGAGGCTACGACCTCTGGATCACCGATTAGGTTGAAAATGCAGACATAGTTTCCCTCCAGTATCAAAAGATAATGTCTAAGGAGGCAGAGTCTAATGCTCGATTTTTTCGAGGTACACCCGAAAATATTAACTTTGCCTATATAGATCGATGATATATTAATATATTTGCAATGTTAATGTTTTAAGATATATCTCATGAACAATGAACCGTTAGACTCTGTAGCTCTGGATTTCATCTTTTATGGCAATGGGAGACTATTCCTGCACTTCCAGGCAGAACCGTCGAAGTCGTGACCTCCCCTCCTCAAGTCTCAACCCTATCAATATCAGTATCAGTTTTTAGGCTTTCATAATTTTTCAAGATCTTCAAAGAATGAGGATCAGTTCTCCTCTTAATGAAACTCCGTGACCTTGTAATGGCATGAAATTGCTGCAAAGTTAAAGTCTTGATGTAGCACAAAATAAGCACATGCCTATTATTTGAGTAATACGCATTCTGTATGGCTTCGGTGGTTCAGAACCCATTTAGATGGGATATACTGTAGGTCCCATAAAGTAACCTCGAAAAGATGTTGAGATTGTATTAATAAATAGAAAAAAAATACTTGAGTAACACATGTGTATTACACTATACGGGATGTAACTGTCAATGAATCAGGGTCCTTCGTCACAAAGGTCGGGAGTATATTTTACTTTGCTGAGCCTACCTGATTGAGTGTTTCTAATGAATTTGTAGGCGCAAATTGAGCTAATCCAAACAACCAATAACTTATGGATTGCATAGGAAAGATGTGAAAATGCGCTCCTCAATTGTCAATGCGTATCCTAAAATTCACGCATTTGCTCAATCCACCAATGAATTATTGCGCTAATATAAAGGAAATTTCTCAACCTCTTTTCTTCTCAACTTTCATTCTCAACCTCTTTTCGAGGTTATTTTGCGGGACCTACAGTTTTAGGTGGTTTCCGAACCACCGAAACCACCGAAAAAGCTCTTATGAAAATTCACATAGGTGCCGGCCGGGAATCGAAAATTGGATACATTTGCAATGTTTCGTCAACGTGATTTGTTGATCTCATCAAGCATTGTTGAAAAAAACTTCTTCAAGCTTTTTACATATTAAAATTGAAATGTGTAGACTATCTATTCCAAACGAGTGAGAATCCACTCGAAATGAGTTAAATCCACTTGGAGCCACTTGAACAGATTTAGAGGGTTCTGGACATGGAGCCAAACATGTCTCACAAAGGAGTCTGATAACTATTGATGATAAGAGTATGATTCAGAACCACATAAAATAGAGCATACGTCGGGAAAATCGCAGAATTACATATTATTGGTTATCTGCCTAATTGCAATTTCTTATACTTTGAAGCTGCTCGATACTCTCAACCCAAGACTCGTAGTTGATGGACATACGCATCATGGGTGTCGAACAAAGCCGAGAGATGATATCTTAGAAATGACAGTACCCTCCTTCAGTTGGCGGAATAAGAATAACCCATCCATATTGTTGGTAAGTTTTTTCTCGTCGCTTGTATGGAACACTCGGGATGGAATCAGACACGTGTTGATAGATCGCGAATTTCATCTAATGATTTAATATATTCCAGGGAACATTCACACCGAATAATTATGCGCTATCGAAATGCTATCTACCAGTTGAAACAACAGTTGTGGCCATTTACATAATAAGTGGAATTTTCTTGGTCGCATATCTACTCTGGAAATCGAGGAAACCGAATTGTCATTCCTTTGGAGCTGTCACAGGGATACTGTGAGAAGTACCACTCCTTATCTGCAGCTTCCGATCCAACCCTTAAGTTATCGATAGCGTCTCGAGTGCGGCATGTGTTACGTGTGTGTAGCGTGGAATCGTAGCGAGTGTTTCATAATTTTATCCTGAGTGAGATTGACCGTTTGACTGCATGAGAATTAGAGAACTTGAGCGGTAGTTGAGATTCGAATCAAATTTTGTCTTTTTCCTCAAGATAAGTCTCCTTCCATTTTATCACTCGTGGATTTGGAAAGATCTGTCAAAACGGATAATCATACCTTTCAAAAATCTTGCCTGAATTCTTCAGATATCTTTTTCGTGGTGCGGATTTCAAAGTTAACAGTTTTCCGTCTATGTGATATATTTGTATCGCTTCGAGTGAGCGGTTGTATTATGCTTGGGCATCCTCCTTACGGGCATGTCGGAGTCCTGTCCCCATTGCTTCCTTACCGACGTCATCAAGTTTTTGAATTTTACTCGATGGATTACCGAGGTATCGCGGACCTGGATAGTTACGCTGATTCAGTGAGTCTTCTAGAATCGGCGCTACTTCTAATTTTCGCGGTATCTTGAAAATTCACCAAGACATTTGTTACAAAATTGACAATCTTGATTGTAGGAGGGGTTTATTTGCAAACCACGCGTCGCTACGTTTGGTCTCCTTAGTGCCTAGCAACTATCATCCGGATGGCGGTGCTTGTTATTGATTTAGCATTCTTCAGACATTTATCAAGGGGGTGGGGGGAGGTGGGTCTTTCTCACTCCGACATTGTTTAGAACCATGGCCTATCTTGTCGCATAGCTAGCAACTATCATCCGGATGGCGGTGCTTGTTATTGATTTAGCATTCTTCAGACATTTATCAAGGGGGTGGGGGGAGGGGGGTCTTTCTCACTCCGACATTGTTTGGAACCATGGCCTATCTTGTCGCATAGTTGGCATTTGGCTACGAGGAGACACTTTGAGCCTTACGATCTTGTTTCTCACATAGTTGAAACTTTGATATTGGGATAGGTTCACTCTCAAACAACCTGGACTGTCCTAGCCGTGAAGGTCAGTTACGGCTCGAGATCTTCTGTCTTACTCGCATTTATAGGTTATGCTATAAGTACAAGTGAGATAGAAGATCTCGAACCATTACTGACTGTCACGGCTAGGACAGTTCAGATTATTTGGGAGTGTAAGTTGTCATGGGCTTTCTTATGACAAGTATTCATCGAATGGCGAGACTTTTGGCAGTAACTACATGTTTTGACTGACACTTGTTTTGGGCATTGTTTGCCTACGTGATTATTGAAATTACAAATGTAACATTCAAAAGTATTTTTCCGCAATGGCTTCGCGAGCGGGGTGGAACTTTGCCCCTAGAGTCCCAGAGACCGTTTCACTTCTAACTTAGCGAATTGTGACAGTGCAGAAAGCATAATCTGTTGTGTCGTAGGGAATGAACAGCAGCAACACGTCCAAACAACACAGGAATTCGGGTTTTAGGAGTGTCGATTTTGATATAGAGAATTTTTTAAGCAATCAGTTCCCTGATTGTACTTTATTCGACTCTTTTACAGAGCATACTATGCTTGGTCTATGATAAGAACCTTACTGAAGTGCGGCGCAGCGCACTAGTACATATTATATCTCTAAAAGTACACGTAAACCGTTTCAATGTCAGATACGTGGAGCCATTTGATATGTTGGCAAATCCACGTTTAGTGCGTGATAACAATATGATGCTTATCTTGCCGCTTGACGCGTCATAGGCCATCGCCTGAGGCTCGCAGCACACGACACTCTTCCACCCTTAGAAAAGTTTGCGGTGGCGAGAAGCAGCGGAAACTTGAGGCAGAACATTCAAAGGTCTAGACCGATCGCGGGAAGATCCATACATAAGAGTTTTGGTTTCCGGGATATATCACGCACAGTGGGGTGCTGCACCATGGATGAGGTCGCTTGTATTTGAACACTGGCTGGGGAGTACATGGGGTTGTTACAATTTATGAAAGTGGGACAACATTTATGACCAAAGCATTTTAATACGTTGAATATGAGTTGGCAAACTTGAAATCTGTACAATATATATATATATATATATATATATATATATATGGGTCAGGCCAGTATATTTTTAAAAAATCGTGCGCAGCCACCCCGCAAAATTTTTCGCCAATTTTTCTACTGAAAGTAGGTACCAAGAGTAGTACTTTGCCCGAGTTTCAGCTCGAAAAAAAATTTTGGGTGCCCGTGGGAATTTTTTGAAGT
>JAPYYZ010006079.1:0-13321 GCA_030522705.1 Eretmocerus eremicus | reverse complement strand
CCAAGTTTTCGTCAGCCATGCCTCACAGGCGTGTCGTTCGGACTAGCGCGAAAAATTTAAACTTGGCGCCCGCAGAGAGCGTCAAACGGGACTCCCGCATCGAGTGCAGCTCGCTCGCATTGCTCCAACTTGCTTTCTATATTCGCGTATACATCGCTCGAGGGCCTCTACCTTTGGCATACGATTACACTCAAAACTTGCGAGAGGGTAAATATCTGCCCGCGACTTTTTCCGGATCCATATCCAGTCCGAGTCATTGTTGGTTATTTCCTTTGCTCGAGAGCACATAGCGAGGATATTGAATGGAGTTGAGCGCGGCTGTGGCTAAAGGCTGAATAGGAGTGGGTATATTATGGAGCGCTCGGTGTATTCCATCGCCGTTCCGATCGTTTGTTTATTCGCGGATCGATGCGGAAATGAAGTTTCAGCTCGTGCCGGAGAGATTGGCTTTGAATGTTTCCGATGCAGAGCATCATTTATTGGGAGAGACCGGGCGAGTGTGCGGGGAGTCTGTGCGGGTAAATACTCGGGCGCTTAGTGGATGAGGTAACGATCGTGTTTGTGGAGTTTTGCGAACGATGGAAGCATAATGACCTCGTTCGGTGCTAGGGACTCGGCAGTCTCTGACTCTCATTCATTTTGAGCGCAGTGCAATTTTGTTTAGGGTAAAATTAACGGAATTGGAAATTATCTGAATCCTCGTTCTGGTACGTTCTCATTGACTGACATTTGGATGTTACCCGTATCTTCGGCAACAACGTCGCTCTTTGAAGTTTAATGGAGGTAGCTGTTGGGTAGACCCGTGGGTAGACCTATAGAAGATGGTATCTCTGTTCTAGAAATCAAAAGTTTTTTTTATTCCATTGCTGACTTTCAACCAGGACTACTCGACATCGAAAATCTGTTTATTTTCAGAAAATAGAAATTTCCAACTTTGGAGCTAGTGTCCTGTAACTTTTATCTGACTGCGGATTACTCAGCTTTTGTCGTAATATTCGGAAAAACATAAAAGGAAAGTTTGAAAATGAGCTAGAGTACACTCAACAGACTAGTGAACTAGTTAAACATTTCTGGGTTGTCTTTCTATCGAGTTGCATAATACATATTCCTGAAATTCTTTTCAGCAAAATTTAGGCAAAACAAAGTAATGTACCATTGCGAGTCCCATCAGATAGGAAATTTTCCATGAACGAATTGTGAGTGTACGTTTCAATCCGATTCAATGCGGATGTTCAATGGATTTGTACCTACGGAAATTTCAGATATCAAGTTTGCTTTTGGCCTGAATACAAGGTGGGAAATGTAAATTTCACACATTTCTGTCTTTCAAATGTCGCGATGAGACGTACATATATTGTCACATTTTGAGGTTTTTTTGATATACCTTAACTTCAGAGCGCTGGATCGAAACCAGACGTGAATGATTGTAGTTTGCGTTGGCTCGCTCTTGCCCACCCTATTTTCCGACTGTAGGCAAGACGTATCGCAATTTCTTGATCTTTTTATCGAGGAATTATGGGCTTCAAATGCAAGCCACACTTTTTGAACGCTCTGCAAGATTATACGCTCACTTTGGCCGGGGCTACAGTACGCTAAAGTTGTTGATCGGGCCAAAGTAGTTCAGATTTACGGCAGGTTTGGAAAAATGTTTTTAAAAATCTTGTGGAGATGTGGATGAGGTCTTGTGCTGAAGTCGAGCGAATTTTTAATTGCACGCTCCAAAATCGGATTCATTGAGATTATAATCTACGAGAAAATTGTTCAGAGGAGATTCAATTGGATGCATAGTATCCACGCAAATTTTCATTTGTGAGTCAAATGCTGTACTGTTCGCGCATCGAATACGTACAACGAGAATGGAAATACAAAGTGTCTGGAGCTGACAATCTCGCTGTGACGATCTTTCAAACTTCTGTCTTGTTTGTTTCGAGCAAAGACATCTGCGCTACTAATATCGTAAGTAGAATATTGTTTAGTGAAAGGGAGTTAAGCAGTTCCCATATCCTCTGAAGTGTCTTAGATCGAGGATATATTTTGAGTATTGAGTATCAAATAATGCTCTCCATGACCGAGAGAAATTCATTCGTCATTTTGTCTATAATAAATTCGGAATTTACAGGAGATAATGGGCTCTCTCTGAGTGTTTCCACAAAAAACAAGCAAGGGGAAATCTACTAATGCATGACCATTATTTTATGACCTAAAGTGATTTTGGAAATATAACGATAAGTCGAATTGATGAAATAGTATATTACATAACGCTGCGCATATGGGCAATTTTGGCACAAGGGGTCAATTGTAACCTGAGCAAAGTGAGGCCCTCGTGCTGAGAGCGAGGATGCAAACTACGTGGGTATTCTGTTTTTCCACCGCAGGGCGCAGAAATAATGAATCTTCCGCCCGCTTTGGATCGGAAGATTTGGACTTTCCACGCCCTGAGGCGGAAAAATAGTATACGCGCTTAGCTCGCATGGATGCTTTTGGCACGAGGGACTTGTAGCCCTCGCTTCACTCGGGCTGCAACCGACCTCTCGTGTCAAAATTGCCCATACTCGTAGCGGTGCGTAATATACTATTTTGTAGAGTGCAAAAAGCGAATTCGTCTATTCCATAAATAGTGTAATTTGTCCGCACATGATATGCTAAATTTGTAGATAATTTGCATACTATCACGAACAGATTGTTTTTTAAAACAGTCTACTACGCTTCCACGGGGTTTAATGACAAAATCTGTTGCCTAAATTTATCGGTCGTCTCATTACGTAACCTCATTAGCATAAATTCGATTACGATAGAATTTGTAGCGAGATTTTCATTATAAATCACTAATGAATGTAAATGGAGCATTCATTGAATATCTCAATTTAGAAGCCCTGCGGTGGCTCTCGATTCTCAGAATCAGACAATGCATAAACATGTGAATCTTAAATAGTCATAATAATTATAGAATTATAGTTAGACTGATAGTAACTTCGCATATAATACCTTCCCAATAAGAGATCCATTAAACTCTCATCGTACAACAGTGACAGCAAATGCCAATACTTCATGAAATGATCTGAGTCGTGAGCAGATTCAGATAGTGATTATCTTGTAGCATCTCATTATTTCTGAGATCTGGGTGATTTCAATTCCACAACATCGTAGCAACGTCCAGGCAGATCTTCATGCACGAGGGAATATATTCGTTTACAATATTTTGGTTGTGCAGTGTAAAGTCGAGATGAACTTCGTACATATCATCCATTATATCTCGGTCTCCATACATTTATATCAAATTATTTGATTCATCTAATAATCATTTCATCAGAGGCTGAAATACTTATCCACTTGGATCCAAAATTTTTGCTATCGCACATCTTTGGACGGTCATGAAAAATTGGATATTACAAGATCGATTGGCGATTTGCCGTGGCGCAGTGCTTCGTGTTTCAAAGCTTTCCAAAAGGGAACCCATGAGTAAAAGGTTATCACATGGATATGGCGGAAGGAGGACTTTTAAAAGCAGGTTTGGCGTAAAGAAGCCACAAGGAGTGACAAATATCTCATTTGATTGATCTCGAATCTTAATTTTCACGGATCGATCGTGGGAAAGGATTTAGAGAAAGCATCGCAGGTCTGCGCAAACGCCATTTTGTCAGGGCAAATGTACCGTCGCTGGTCTGCAGCGAAAAGGTCTCTAATCGGATGAAATTGATTCTCCAATAGCATTCAGCTAGGCTCAAGCCAGCTCTCGGGCCAGCTCTAGCCTTGATTTTTCTATTGTGGATACACAGCAGCTTCGTGCTCGTGAATGCCTCTGTGATTGCATCCATCACACACATTCATACGCGCGTCGATGGATAGCGAGTGTGGCGCAATGCAGTGCGAGCAATCTAGTAAAATCGAGTGGTAGATGCTGTTGTGATAAGATATTCGGATACATAGATCGATATTGTTGCGCTGCGTTGATTCGGTGATAAAAATAGCGTGAATTAGACATGACTTTGTACTTATTACATTTCTTTAGTAACCTGTTCACAGATCCGTAATATAGTTGTCTCTGCATTCAGAAAACTGTCACATGTGCGCTGTCAGAGTATGGGTAAGCAAGAGATATTTGCAGGAAAAGTAGTCTGCTAATACGATGAAAATGTAGCATTTTTTTTATGAAAGTGATTGCTCAGTAAAGTTTGATTATTTCATTGACGTTCCTAAAATCAGCTCGAGCTACTTTGTAGGAGTTTGGATGATTGGTGCGTAAGGATGGGTCTGGAGTATTGTGCTGATCTCTAAAAACGTAATGAGATCGTCACCCAAGAATCAAAAAGCTTTATCTCAATTCTTGAGAAAATAAGAAGCCTTATCGCATTTTTGAGAAAATAAAAAGCCCCATATCGTTTTTGAGGAAAAAAGCTTTATCTCAGACCTCAATTAATTGAAGGAGCAGCACGCACTTCGAGTGATTTTATATATACTTGAAGAGGAAAGTGTTGATGCTTGTGTACACGCGGCGCGGCGCCAGGCGCAGCCGAGGTGTTGTGGGCGGCTCGACCGCTCCGAGCGGTCTCCTGAATCAACAAGCCGTCGTCGTCGACGACGGATCGCGATACGCCCAAGTAGTACCAAGGGGAGAGAGCGAAGCCTCGTCAAAGTGCTGGCGATGCACCTGCGATGACCATAGAGGTAATACGACGAGCAGCATTGCTGGGCTCGCGGAATCGTCGCCGGTGAATCGTCATGGCACCGGGGAGAGTCGCGGAGCTCACGCGACGCTTCACGTGACAGGCGTAGTGCCAACGTTTCGCCGACTTCAATGTCGGATACCTCAGGGCATCATCAATATATTATCATGACTTAGTGCCAATTGTCAATAACATAATAAATTGGGCATTGTAGTGGGCTACGCATGGCAAGATGGAGAGCCACTCAGGCGCAAGGTGCAGCAAACGTTTTACTCTACAACAACATTTTTTGTGGGCGAATCATCGCGGGGTTTGCATTTACACTTCGCGAACTGAAAATTATTCTGCGGGTGATTTTTTCCGCGTTCTATTGGTTCAATCATTTGTTCAGATTGCGATCTCTTTTTGAGCCTCAACCGGCTAACTTCTTTGATTTTCATGGAACAAGTGGCAAAAATCCGCCTCAGGGTAAATTTTTGAGTTTAATTGTCTGCATACAATTTTTCGATAGGGCTAGTTCTCTGGGCTTCAATAATCCGATTCTTTTCCTGGTAGAAAAGCGAATGCGAGATGACCAGAAATCGAATATAAATGGCCGATTTTTGGCCAGTCAGAACAGAAATTGGCCAGTTTTGGCAAACTCTATTTCCATTTTCTACCAAAGTTTTGGTAAGGGGTGGAAGCTTATATTTTACGGAGAGGCTCCACCCCCGAGCAGATCCCGTTACCATTCGGGATTAAAGGGTTCGAGGCCTTTGCAGTGGAAAAACTGGGACGCTAAAAAGAGTAATTGTCCCGGAAAAATTCCTGTACGGGCATTTCCACGGAACTTGACATTTTCGTCTGGCAAAGTTAACGCCGTATCTTGGACGCCGTGAAGGGCGCTCAAATCAGAAGAAAGCAATTAGCACATGCTGCGCTATGACTGCAGACGATTTGCGTCCAAGATATTCTATCAACCATGCAAGACAAGAATGTCAAGTTCCGTGGAAATGCCCACAAAGAAATTTTCATCTACTCGTTTTCGGATAAGTGAGTGCAGGACGAGAGATGAAAAGCGCGGGGTAAGGGATGCGCTCATATCAATGGGGCGGAGCTCAAGAAAGACAACGGCTACATTTACTAAATTTGAGTACCGCAGCTTTATTTTGAATGTAGTAAGTACGAGTATAAGAGAATATAATAATAATAGGTATACTCGGTCGTGAGAGAAGGACGAGAAAGCAAGAGAGAGGAAAAGAAAGTGAGTACTTGAGGAGTAGATTTACTTGAGGGGATGTCGGATACTGGCATTGTCGATTTTTCAAATTTCTTGGTGAATTTTCAAGATATCGCGAAAATTGGAAGTAACGCCGATTCTAGAAGACTTACAAAATCGGCGTTACTATTTAGATCCACGATACCTCGAAAATCCATCGAGTGATTTGAAAACTCGATGACGTCAGTAAGTATGCAATGCCCTTAAAAGCCGCCGTCGGAGACTGATATACCTATGTCACATCTCCTCACTTGACTCCAGACTGAATGTCTGGTTGTTACTAGTGGATGACCAACTATAATAACTTGGTGTCCATGGTGAAACTTGAGCAACCAACCAATCTTTGGGGGAGTATTATCTGCTGAATACGTAATGTACGATGCGATCCAATTGATGTCAAAATTCTCGTTCATCAAAATTCTGTTTGATCCACACTGTCCGGAAGGTCTTAGGCTATTGCGGTCGAGTTATTCCTGGACACTTGGAACACTGTCAACCCACTCAGAAGCCAGGGCACCTGGACTAGGAATCGCCTGGATCTACTGAACTGTGTGTCTCTATCTTGTAGTTCTGCTGCTTGGAAACTGAAGCTGCGGCTGGTAACTCGCAAGTACTGGGACACCTAGCCTCTGGGAGTCTGGGCTCTGCCTCGACTGGCCCTCTCCAGACTGACTGAATCGTAAATTTATATATTCTCAGACGATGGGAGCAATATTGCTCAGGGCGTGCTGAGACGGTCGACAATTTTCGACTCGGCATGTCCTTGAAAAATTCGAGATTTGGAAAAGAGGCCACGAGTTACGCGTTTGAAACAAAATGTGCGCAGGAGCACACTCAACGTCAGTGCGAGCAACCAATTGTCATCTATCGATAACGCGGAGCTTTCTTTGGAAAGAATGGTGATTCATCCGAAGCTGCGCTTCTGCGGGCCACTTTTTCGAGGTAAGCGACAATGAGCTTCATCACTCCCTCTCTTCGCCCTCTCATTCGCCTAATGAGCCCACGCGGAGGAGAGTTGTTAGCTGGTTAATGAATCGCATTTTACTCGAGGGGACTGCCCTAATGTCTGAAGAAACTGGCCCACGGGCCGAGAGAAATTTATTACGAGAGATTTCATCACAGCCCCAGTGGTTGGTAATTCTTGCTTTGAGATTAAAAATTTTAGGCAACACGCAACGTCAAAAAATTCTAGAAAAATTCTTTCAAATGCGATATTCTAAGCTGTATCAACTTGGCGGTATACTTAAATCTGGCTCAAGTCCCATAATCTCATTTCTATCTATTCCGTCATTTAGAATTCTAATGAAATCCCTCTGAGGTTTATATTCAATACCCAGACTTGAGATATCGTGCTTCGTCCCCATTATGGCCCCAAAGAGAATTCTCCAAAGCTTACTCTCCGCGTTCCACCATACAATCTTTGGTTTGGCTCAGTTTCCCGGGCCTCATCGCTTTCATTGCTCTCGAGTGAAGATGTTTTTTTATACGAGCAGCTAGGTCAATCCCGAATAAAAATCCTCCCGAAGTTGCCATCAAGAGCCACACCACCGAGCAAAGCGGTCCCTTTCAAAGCTCGCGCCGCAGAATCCACCATCGATTGGTCAGAGCCGAGAGCACGCGAAGCGCAAGTGCGCGCGAATTTTCTCGCCCGAGCTTAGCACAGCAGCTACGCGACTCGCGAAAATTCTCCCACGCGGTGCAGCTGCAGGTCGATATATCCGCGCATAGCCAGCCCGGAAACAGGGGCTCCGGCGCGTTATACACGCCGGACTCTGGGGCGGCTATGCGCGAGGAACGTATAGGTGCCGTACAACGCCGGTCGCATCCTTGGCTATCGTCCTTTTTGCCCGTTCCCGTGCAACTCTGTACGTATAGGTTTGTATAGAGAGCGAGACTGGAGCCAGTGGGCCGCGCGCACTGGACGGCTCTATAATTTTAATTAACGCAGCAAGCGCGACGACGACGCCGGTGTTTTGCAGCGCCAGCGACGAGTGCATTGTTTTTGTCGCTCATCCAACTTTATACTCTTCCCGGGCGACCCTTTTGCAATAGAGCTCGTAAGTCCTGACGGCCCTCTTCTTTCGTGACTCGTGACGTGGGCGTCAATCGTACCTGCCGTTGCAAATTTAATTCGTAGAGACGTCGAATTATTTATGGCTCTTTTTTGACTGCAGTGCGGGCTACTTACTTATCTGCTCGCATTTTAATTCGTATAGTCATTAGTAACAGCAGGACTTGCATTGAATTTTTGAACCAGGTCAATTTTGCGAGTCGATGGGCGGAGCTGTATTGAGACTCTACGGACCCTCGTGATTTGCAGAGAAAAACGTTTGCATCGGTGATCTGTTGCTGCCGTGCTCGCTCATTCCGGATATCGAGGGAGATACTGGCCGATGATGATTTTCATCGGGTAGCGTCGAATGTTGAATCCGAAGGTGCATTGAAAGGAATTAGAGCATTAAATTTGGAGAAAATAGGTGGGAAAGCTGAGGCGAGCTTTCTGAGCTCGTGGGGTTTCGATCATTATCGCGAAAGTTCGTTTGATAAATCGAGGAGGGGTTTCACAATCATACTCATCAAAACCTGTGCAAATTTCAGAAAGCTATTGGAAGTTATCTCTTACAGCAGGTATGGCAGACTGCGAATTTGACGACGCATCAGATCACGTGAGTCGTGACGTTTTATGAGACATGGCGTCTGCTCCATCTGTTTTGAATGACTTTTGTCGAGAGGCAAAGGTACAAGTCTTGTAGCAAGGAATAACAGCGTATGTGCAGCTATTGAGCTAACTTTTTGTCCAAAGTAAGTAAATGAATTCTTTGCTTGAATATCCTACACCAGAATTGGTACACCACTGATTGTTCCATATATATCTTTCATAACTCTGATCAAAGCTTCAGATGTATGCAAATGCAACATTTTGGAATTGCGCCAGTGTTGCCCAACATCTGAGTCGTTTTATTTGAATTGTAGCCCGATTTTAGAATCGAGATGACGTGGAAGATACCTATAGTTGATGGACTTGCATTTTCTGAAATGTTATGAGCTTTTATTCGAATATTCGTAAGGATGTTCAGAGCCCAATGATCTCAACACATCATCACTGAGAATTTGCATGAAAAGCATTTTATTCCCATCAACCAATACGCCAGTATATAATTAATCTCTACGAGTAACTGGTGGTAAATGGAAAACTCCTGTAAATTTAATGCAACGGGGGGAGAAACTTCACGTTTAATTTGAAGTTAGTCGTGAGAAACAAAGGGCGAGGCAGAAAACAGGTAAGTCAGCTCTAGGGCTGCACAAATCCGCAATAATTTCTGTAACTCTAAAGAATTTATGAGTTCGAGTTCGGTCGTGTAATATAGAACAACTCTCGTTCTAGGGAAATTGTCAGTATAGTTACAGTCTCACTTACCTCTTTTGTGTTCTTACCGAGAGTGAAAGATAATTTTTTGATAATTTTACCATTTTTGTTTTCGAATCTGCTCACTCTGGGTGGTACAATTTATGCACCAAATTTAGCAAAATATGACTCAATTTTTTAATCAATTCTGATAAGAGCTCAGGAAATGATAATTTATTCACACGTCTCACATATTTTTGCATTCGAGTGGGCAAGCATGGATGTTGGAACTAGAATGCTCACGTGTAATTTTTAAATGAATTTATCATTCATACAAATTTGCGGGCTTTGATATTGAACTCGACAGGTTGATGATGGATTATAAATCAGATGCTTTATTTTGATATACTTAATTCCAAACAATGCAAATACGAATCACGCTATGGATATTATTGGCTTATTTTTCCGGACCATACGATCTGCTTATGATGTATTTCAAATGGATGAAATTGTTATCCATTCTTGGGTATTGAAAGCTTCAATAGAGAGAAACTGTATAAAGTGAACACAGAAGTCTATTACGTAATAGAACTTTATTTTCAAGTGATGAGATGAGTCTGATCTTTTTACAGGATCTAATGATTCGATTAAAATAATTCAGATGATGATTTCAGAGATGATTTCAGTAATGATCAGTAGTTGATCCGTTTAACATCCAATCAAAGATAAAAAATGCATCCACAACTTGTAAGTTAGATATATTGATTGATGGCTGATGGTATCTCCTTCAGTCTTTGGAATACCAAACTTGGCCGATATTGAGGTTAGTCTCATCAAGTACATACATTATTCAGCATCATTCTTTGCTCATCCGAAGGTTTGTTTCAATTTAGCAATCGTTTCTACCTCGTTCACTGACTTTTTGAGCTCATCCAGAAGATCCTTGGCGTCAGTAACTGCCTCACTACCAGTACTTTTCAAATGTTTAAGCGCCTCTTCTAAAGTATCGTACAGTTTTTTCAGTTCTACGTAAGCCACTTTTCCTTCCTGTTTGATCTCGAAATATGTCTTTTGCACTTCGTCGATCAAGTGCAGGCCTTTCTCTTTAACCACCTTCCATTCTTTTGCGAATACGTCGAACGTATTCTCACCTTGATGTTTGATTTTGTCAAATTCATTCAATCCATCATCGATGATTTTTGACCACTTCACTCTTAGAGTATTCCATTTGTTCATCAAGTTTCGTGTCTGCACATCATCGTGGAGCTCGACTGCGTACTTCTGACTGTTGACCTGATTTAGGAATAAAATGATTATTATTATGCACGCTAAACAAAAACTGATTATCGTGGGTAATAAATTAGTATGTGTATGAAAGTAGTTAGTGAGGTACTATAAGTCACTACATAGTTATAGTACACTGAATCTCATCTCACCGGAAACGTTCTATGATGTTCGGTTTCAGGAACTGGACTGGACTGTGAATGAACAAAATAATTGGATCAGTAGAAAGTTCATACGTATACAAATTACGCATTCCTAATTCATACCAGGACCAATGCGATGCTGAGAATCGCCAAAAGCACAATTTTCCCAGTCATCATCTTGGATTCTTTCAGATCTGATAACTGATTTATTCATGAGAGTTCCAACCATATATATTCTGCAAGATACGTTGAGCATCCAATCTGCTCGGCCAACATTATTTGAAACAACAAATAAAGTTCCAAGAAGGAGTTACGATTCGTCCATACAAGCGTGACAGCTGGAAAATCAGTGCGATTTATCAACATTTTCGATGCGATGCAAATACTTATTTGAAGTAGGTGAAGCATGAATAGGTTCGAGCAAGTTCTAGGATTACTAATCGCGTAGTTTTGTCATCATACTACTATGCGTACTAAATTCAGGTGATAAAGATAACTAAACGTTATATCCGAGTACTCTCTGGCTCAGAGATTGTTGAGCTATTCGTCAAGATTAAATTCAAGAGATGTTTATAGATAAACTTTCCATTTCTAAATTTTTCGTTCGGTTCCGAAGAATTGAACAACCTTTTGAGTACAAAAAGTACAGCTCGAGAAACTCTCTCAAAAGCGTACATATGCACCTATATCTATAATATGGATCATGTTCTACCATCTGTTCTTTGTCTTGTTGATCGTGCGCCTTTGCAGATCATGGAGAAGTGTGGAAGAGACTCTTGGTTTTTTCCACATCGAGCTGCATAAACACAGATCGTCAGAAAGACATTGTTACTGTAATTCTAAAGTTTCCGAGCTCCATGATTTATTAATGATTTTTGATAAAACAATAACTGAACGACGCCGGAATGATAATACTCTGTTTTCCAGTTTCAATTCAGTAGCAGATAAGGAAATCATGTCACTGATGTCGCGTGACAGAACTCTTTCGCATTGATATGTTCTCAAAACTTCAAAATTACTGATGGCCAGACTTTCACCTGAAAATAATATTTTGATTGCAATCTAAAAAAGGTGGATGTGATAAAGATTTTTTTTCAACTATGAAACTATCTTTATTACCCATGAACTTGTTCATGAAGCGTATATAAACTTGACTATTAGCCATTATTGCGACAAAGGGTAATACTTACGTTCCGGAAATTTATGACCAGATTCTAAGTCTGAAGGAAATAATCGATTGAGATTTTCAGGACCCAATTCTCCGCTACAATAATTCATAAAAAACTATTTGCAATAGTTGAAGCGTGCTTCATCCACTGTGATCAGTGGTTGTACATTATCAGATTCAAGTACAAAATTGATTCGAGACTTGAAGCAACAGTATCAACGGAGCACAAAACAGATGATACTTGGATTTGAGATGTATCCAAAATGATCATATTTGTATCTTAGATTGGCTGGAATGAAAAACTGATTTTTCGATTTTGATATTACCTCAACTCTTGGGGTGGAATTACACAAACTTTGATGCAAGTTGTTGACGGAAAGGTAAAAGATCCGAGCAGAGCGCTCAGATTGATCGGCTGTTTTCTGTCAGAGTGAATTTACTGCTCCGTTCAGATTTTTCCGTGCATGTAATTCCGCCCTTAGCCCATCTCCTATTTGAGCATCTCGTGGAAAAATCAATAGATGGATTCTTTTTCAGTAATCGCTTCTGTAACTAAGCCAGAAGAGTGAACTCGTGACTTTCCCTCTATTTTTGTGTATCGGTCTCAATACTTCAACTAAAGTAAATTACTAAGGTACGCTATCTCATTTTGAACCTCATCTAAAAACCCATAAAATTACTTGGAATACGTTCAATTTGAACGAATTGGAGCCGAGTTATCCCATGTCTTCTACAAAAAAGTTATTTTCGAAGGGGTTGCGAGAGGATACATTCAACTTGTTTCTGCTGTCTCTTGTGGGTCAGCTTGTTTCCGTATTTTGTCTATAAAATCAGTTCTGAGTCGAATTTCGTGGGCGCTAAAAAATAAATGTTGAAGATTTTTTCGACAATGAATTGAATGTCCGATAAAGGATGAACATTGGTTGAGCTTAAAATCCATAAATTCAGTTTTATTAGAGGAATGCTCCTCGCGGTGATCCAAATCGCCCATGTCATCGTATAGACCAATGCACGTATAGTAATGATGAGAACTTCTAAGTTCAGCAAGATCTAGAATGCGCATATTTGCGATAAGCATATTGGTGGTGAGTTCGGTACACACTCGAATGGCCCACTGGGCTCTGTATTTTGTACATAAGATAGATCCAAAATGGAATTTCTTATTTAAAAGAAAGGATTCCCAAGATCTTGAGATAAAGACTCAAACAAGCTAAGATACGTGGAGATTGGTTGAGTAAAAAAATATCAAGACCGCTTTCACTAAACGTGAATTCTGAGGCATGCAGTATGAAAAAAACGTAAAAATCTACTTTTTTACAGCTAACAGAAATACTTTTGAGCCGGTCCAGATCACTCATTTTTTCTATTTCTAAAATAACAAACTTAGCAAGAATGCGCGGATGGAGATTTGCATATGGTTGCAAGTTGAATACACTTACCTTTTACCATTTGAAAAGT
>JAPYYZ010006078.1:0-14272 GCA_030522705.1 Eretmocerus eremicus | reverse complement strand
GACCCACGGGTTGCGTCATCCCACAGACCTCTGGGCATGCTCGACAACCTCGGGAAACTCTACGAGCGGATGGTCCTGAATCGTCTAGACTCAGCGTATAAGGAATCGGGTGAGATATCACCAATGCAGTTTGGATTTCGAAAGGAGCTCAGCACACTACATGCAATAGAAGTCATTCAGAATGCAGTAGAGAGAGCAACCAACATTATGCCGAAACCAGGTGGCTTCTGCGCAGTGATACTGTTGGAAGTGGAGAATGCCTTCAACTCCGCTAGTTGGGAACGAATCTACGAGGCGCTTCGAGGAAGAGTACCTGAATACCTCCTGACCGTCGTTGGCGACTATCTTCGTGACAGGAAGGTGGCGGTTGACACAGACACAGGCAGCAGGGAGATTGAGCTGTCAGCCGGAGTGGCGCAAGGCTCCGTATCGGGGCCGTTCGATTGGAATGTGCAATACGACGGCGTCCTCAACCTGGACCTCTCCGGCGATGCAACACTGGTCGGCTTTGCCGACGACATCGCACTGGTCGTAGTCGCAGCTGATTCGATGTCGCTCTAAACGACAACGAATGAAGCCTTGAGAGTAGTGCGAGGAGCGATAACCCACAGATTCCTGGCGTCGGCCATCCCAAAATGCGAAGCGACGGTAGTGACGAAAAGGAGGGTCTACAAGAACCCAACATTCCTCATCGACGGGCGGGACATCCCAATAAGGAAGGAAGTTAAGTACCTCGGGGTATGGCTTGACTATGCCAGGACATACAAGAGACATGTCCAAGAAGCTGCGCACAAAGCCGAGTGGACGGGTGCCGCCCTGCAGCGCTTGATGCCAATTATTGGTGGCCCGCATCCCAAGCGAAGAGAGCTCCTCAACACCGTCAGCCTCTCCATAATGCTCTACGGAGCTGCCATCTGGGGGAGGGTCATTCGAGGTTCGGTCATCGACAAGTATATGGGCCCAGTTCAACGGAGAGCGTCACTGCGCGCAATGAGCGCTCACCGGACTGTGTCAAGAGACGCATCGTGTGTCCTAGCGTAGGCACCGCCTATCCGCTTGCTCGTAGGAGAGCAAGTCAGACTGTGGACGGCCAGGGAAGAGCTGCTCAAGCTGGGGAACAAACTCACCCAATCACACAAAGGAGCCCTCGAGGAACGAGAAAGGGCGATAACACTCACGGAATGGCAAACAGAGTGGGGTCTGCCTAGACCAAGTGGAGAAGACGAAGAATGGACGCATCAGTTGATCCGCAACATAGCGGAGTGAGTTGAGCGTCCCCACGGAGAAGTGGACTTCTGGACCACGCAAGTGCTGAGCAACCATGATTGCTTCGGGGCTTACCTCACCAGGTTCAAGAAGAGAGGCAACCCAGAATGCCAAATGTGTGGCAGCGACTGGGATGACGCGGAGCACGAGCTCTTCGAGTGCAGCGACACACACGTGGAGCAAATTGCACTCGAAGAACAGCTCGGGAACACTTTGAACCCGACGAACCTGGTGAGCTGTATGCTCCGGGATCAAGGAACATGGGATGAGGTCACAAGCTCCATCAAGCTAGTGATGACCAGGAAGGGGGAGGAGGAGAGGAGTCTGCAACGCCAGGCAACCGCCTGAGCGTCCGCAGGAGACCAGAGACGGAACGGAAAGAGGACCGAAGAGCACCCTCAAGAAGAAAGGAGACTGAAGAGATGGACGACAGACGTGACATAACGTAACGAGACGGGCAACCGAGAGAGCGCACCGTTGCTCGAGACGATCCATCCAACGGGAAGTAATGCCAAAGCAGTCCTCCGTTGGGCTGGTGAGTCGGAGAGGCGGCTTTTTAGCCAGTATACCGTAAGACTCGGGAGTCTGGCATCCCCGGATGGCCGGCCATTCGGCAAAGCATAATAGCGTTTTCCACCTCTCTATAAAAGCAAAAAAAAGATATACCCTTTATTCGCACAGAGGCAAAAAATGAAACATTCATAACAAAAATACGATATGCTCACAAATATATGTTTCACATAGAGTCATTCAGGCAAGGATATCTGAAGAATCACAAATGTGACTAGTCCATCTAATCTCAAACTATCAATAGAAATACACATAATACGCGAGGGCTTAAGAATTGGAATGAAGAACACATAATAAAGTATCACAGTCGAAAAATATCAGCCGTAAAGCCGATGGAAATTAAAATTGCACCATCACGTGAAATGATCTTTAAAGATTGAAAAAGTTGAATAGCGAGAGTCTCGGTAACTGCCGAATACCAGGAGGGAGAAAATTCCAAAGACGAGCGCCTTGACTCTGGAAAGATCTTCGTCCATAGTCAAGTCACATCCTTGGAATTTTGAGTTCCTGATCTTCTGCATCACCCCGCTGAGGGCGCTCGGAGTGTTACCTCGTGAACATTGCATCCAGGTATCCGGGCTCTTTCATATGCATGATCATGTACATTAAGAGGGCTGCGAAGTACATTCTTCGTGAATCAGTACGCAACCAACCCAAGGACTCTCTATACGGGTCGACGTGCTCGTCTCTCCTAACACCATAAATGTATCTCACACATGAATTGTTTAGTCTCTGTACCCGTGTCCTCAGTCCGTCAGTGGCGTCAAGGCACACGACCAAGCAGTAGTCCAGGTGGGGTTGGACTAAGGTTTCGACTAGTCGAATTCGGAGAGTCTCAGTAGAACAGGCCCTAATAAACCGCAAGCTATGCAGGGCCTTGTTCACTTTCTTTGTAACTTGATTGATATGCGGTTTCAACGTCAATTCACTGTCCAATGTCACACCGTGACTCACGACCGTGTCACTGAATGGCACGAATACCCCGTCCTGTATCTCAACCCCTGGCAAGTCCATCTTCTGCAAGTCTCTCACGTTCCTCTCAGAACTGAAAAAGATTGCCTTGGTCTTGCCAGCGTTGAGACGCAGGCCAGAACTCTTTGCCCACCCAGCAACAAGTCGCCCTAATTCTCCTAATCGCGCAATGACCTCCTTGATGTTTTCCTCATCTACGTATAGATAGATTTGGAGGTCATCTGCGTAGAAGAGATGGCTCACCGACTTCCCGTCTAACAACTCAGGTAAATCGTTGACGCACAAGCTGAAGAGTAGAGGCTCGAGAACGGAACCCTGTGGAACACCCAGATTGGTAGTAAGCCAATCAGAATAACGATTTTCTGATGTGACGATTTGGGTGCGACCCTGCAAATATGATTTTATCCACAGGAGTGACGATCTCGAGAAACCCAGATGTCGTAGTTTACTCAATAACTTGGATGGTGAAATGGTGTCAAAAGCTTCACAAAAAACGAACAGTAGTAGAAAGGTGATCTTTTTCCTGTCAATACCTACTCTGATGTCGTCGGTCAACTTTAGCAGAGCTGTCTGGATGCTGTGATGTTGCTTGAAACCAGTCTGGAAGCGATCAAGTAAGTTTGTATTTCTGAAATGCATCGTGATTTGGTCATGGGCTATTTTTTCCAGAACCTTGGAGAGAAAGCCCTACAGTGCAATAGGACGGAAGTCCGAGGTTGCTGATGGAGCTGCAGCCTTTTCCAGTGCAATCAGCTGCGCTTGCTTCCAAGCCTCAGGAAAAATGCCGTGAACGAAAGAGGAGATAAAAATATGTACAATAAGATCACCTATGGCCGGAAGAACCTCCGCAATCACGCTCTGAGGAACCCCATCTGTCCCACGGGCCTGCGAGGAAAAATGTTCGATGGCAAGGACTACTTGATTGAAATTTGTGGCCTTGAACTTAAAACCTTCCTCTGTGGCCAGGTCAATTTCGTCCATTGCTTCTTCAATATTTCCGTGAGGCGAGATGGAGGCCCCCGCAAAGTGATCATCCAGCTCATCCGGTGTGAACCCATGGAGTTCTTCCTCTTTGCCCTTGGGCAAGAGGCCGAAGTTGCGCATTTCCTTCCATATGTTCTTGTTTTGGTCTAGAGCGTCTGAAAGATGACTTTGAAGGAGAGAATTACGCTCCTTCTATAGGCGCACGTCGACCTCTTCGCTGAGCCGAAAAAACTCATTCTGGAGCTGAAGACACTTGCGCTGATTGCATTGATTTCGCTCCCAGCGCCTGCGTGCCGCATCTCGCTTTTTCATGAGCGCTTTCAACTCGGGACCAATCCAAGGAACATCGCCTTTACGGGGTCGAACCGTTTCCTTCAGGCGCTAATTCATCCAAAACAGTTCTTGAAACTCCATTGAGACAGTTCATAGCGTCTTTCAAACTGGTTTCAGCATTATCCAGGGCTGCCCACTCGCAGCGTTGCAAGCGATCATTCAACCGCTCCGGACTGATGTTACGGAAATCCCTATACGTGGAGGAATTTCTTGGCGGAGCGGAAGTGAAGATGTTGATGGTTACATCGATGACCGCATGCTTGCCGAGACCGGGCAGTAACCTATTAAAGGAGTCAGTAATGGTGTCATTCTTATCTATGTACATGTGATCAATCCATGTGCGAGATACATTGGGGTTATGTTGGTGAGTCAGGCCTCGCTGCACAATCTGTAGGGACAGTTCTTCCGTCAGTGCAGTAATCGTTTTTGTGTCAGGATGAGTCGCATCCAACACATCGGCGTTCAGATTCCCCATTAAAATTTTATGACTGGAATCACCACACAAACGACGTAACGAGCCCATCATTCCTCTGCAAGGCAATCTTAGGGGGTCTGGAAATTACTCCGGTCAATATCGGTGGAGAGCCACCCTGCTGTACGCTACAGAAAAGGAATTCAGGCACGCCAGGCTCCCCTGGACCAAGCGTATCAGATGAAGTCAATCTTTTCACTTTGAAATCATTGCGCACATACGAAGCGACTCCACCACCTCCCCTGTTGCAATCTTGTCGCAGTGATGAAAAACCAGGGATCTGAACGAGACTATTATCAACGAATTCATCCAGCCACGACTCAGCCACCCCAAAAAGATGGTGGGAGGGATCTTGAGCGACGAGCCGGCGGAGTTGATCAATCTTATCTCGGAGTGAGTTGACATTAAGGAACCCCGCCTTTAAGGAACTGCTACTCCCTCTCGGCCCTCCAGCAAGTGTAGCTAGTCGAGGAGTCCTTGTCGTTTCTACTGCCGGAGCTGCACCCTGATTTGGAACGGTGGAAATGCTCTGGGTGCTGTCCAATGATGTAAATATTCGTTTCCCAACCTCTCGGCTCGCCGTTTGAATAGCATGCAGTTCGGCAAGAGATTCAAACGCATGCGCAAGATCACCATTTTTCCGCCTGGCCCAGGAACGTCCGCCGCTGTGCCAGACGTACTTGAAGCCTAACCCCAGCGCTAGTGGCCTCAAATGTGTATATTCCTTATATTCCTCGCGGGCGAGCATCTCATTCATGAGAATTCTACGGTCTGGCACATTCGTTTTCACATCTGAGTCAAGCAGAGTGGGCTCGATGTTATGAGCAGTGGAATAATTATGAGTGATCGAGCGCTTCGCCCCCATTACATCCCTGGCTAGATTGCTACTGGAGAGCTGGACTACGCAAAATTGTAACGCGCGTGAGCTAGTGGCCGAGGCTTGGGGAGATGACCTCAATCTCCCGTCGCGTGCCGAACGCGTCCTTCCAGTCGCACGCCAGAGCGAACGCCAAGGCCCCGGGACTTGATGGGATTCCCAACGAGGCTCTGAAGATTGTGACTAGGGTGTGGCCTAGCCTCCTGTTAAAGGTGTTCGACGAATGCCTTCTAGCAAGAGTCTTCCCGAGAACGTGGAAGCGCCAGGAACTTGTGCTTATCCCGGAAGGGAAGGGCGGCGATCCCAAAGAGCCCTCGTCGAACCGGCCGCTTAACATGCTGGACAACCTGGGGAAGATGTGTGACCGCATGATCCTCAACCGACTGGAGGAGGAGTACGAGTGCAGCGGAGGAATGTCTTCGATGCAGTTCGGCTTCCGGAAGGGGCGCAGCACACTTCACGCGATCAAGTGCTCGCAGGATAGAGTGCAATCTGCAATGAAGATGGCCCCCCAACCAGGAGGAGGGTTTTGCGCCATCATCGCGCTGGACGTGAAAAACGCGTCCAACACGGCGAGCTGGGAGCGTATCTACAAGTCCCTGGACGGAAGAGTACCACCCTACTCACGCGCCGTCGTCAGCGATGGACTGCAAGATCGTGTGCTCATCTGCGATACTGACGAAGGCCGCATCGAGCTGGAGCTGTCCGCGGGCATAGCCCAAGGCTCTGTCTCTAGCCCATTCGAATGGAACACAATACGACGACTCCCTCGCTCTGAACCTCCTGGACGGGGCGGAATCGGTTGGGTTTGCGGACGACGCTGCATTAGTTGTTGTCGCAAAAACCGCGTGGGGAATCGAATGTATGGGCAACGAGTCACTCTACCGCGTTGGCTAGTGGTTCTCCGACAACCACCTTGAGCTGGCCAAGCACAAATGCGAAGGGATGCTAGTTCCGAAAAGGAGAAGCTTCCAGATGCCTGTATTCACCATCAATTGGCACGAGATACCGTTGAAGAGGGAACTCAAGTACCTGGGGGTGTGGTTTGACGACAAGTAGAGCTACAAGGCCCAGCTTAGGGAGGCTGCGCTGAAGGCAGACAGAGTAGGCAGCGCTTCCCAGCGGCTTATGCCGAACATTGGAAGGCCCAAGCCGAAGAGAAGAGCTCTACTCGGCACCGTGAGCATCATGCTCTACGGTGCGGCCATCTGGGGTCGAATAGCCAGAGATGCCGTGATCGACGAGAGCCTAGGCTCAGTCCAGCGGCGACTCGCGCTCCAGACGATCAGCACCTACTGCACCGTGCCCTATGATGCAGCGTGCGAACTGGCAGATACTCCATCAATTCGCCTGCTAGTGACTGGAAGAGAGTGAATATGAGGGAGGCAAGAGGCTCTCAAGAGCGATGGCGTGGAGCTGAACCCGATCTGGAAGGCCCTCATCCGAGAGATTGAACGGGCGGAGACAGTGAAGGAATGGCAGAAGGATTGGGAAAGGTCATTCAAGGGCCGTTGGACGAGCCGACTGATCCCCAACATAGCCAGGTGGATCGATCGGCCCCATGGAGAGCTAGACTATTGGCTGATGCAGGCGATGAGCGGGCATGGCTGCTTTGGGGAGTACCTGGAGTGGTTTTAGAACAGGGAAACTCCAGTCTGCCAGATGTGTGGGGCCGACTGAGACGATACGGAACATGCATTCTTCCAGTGCGAGGAGAGGAGGACAGAGAGAGCGGAGCTGATGGATTGGCTCGGGGCTTAGCTGGGACCTGAGAACCTCGTGCCAACCATACTCCGCAATAAAGCGAGGTGGGTTGGGATCGCCGACTCCATCAAGACGGCGGTCATCCAAAAAGAAGAGCGCGAACGGGCAATGCAGCGCCAGGCAAGGGTCGCTGCATAGCTAACATCGACGACCTGGAGAGTGATCAACATCGGACGACCTGAAGAGAAGAAAGAAGAGTCGCAGATCTAGAGAGACACGCTTCCGTAGCGCGTGACACTCCCCCCACCCTGAAGTAATGCGAAAGTGGTTCCAGGGTGGGTTGATTATGACATGGTGGATGTTATCCCCAGTAGTGGGTAGGTTTTTGGCGGTGCCGCAACCCAGAGTTCTATGCAAACCCAGAGGCGCAACCCGTCGCAACGTCTGCGAGCAGGTCAACCTTATTGGCCACCAAAGATAAGAAAAAAAGGAGATAGATAGTCCTTCATTCGTCCGGAGACAGAATTCAGAAATACAAAAATGTAAATACGCCGAATATCGACGACACATTGGTTTAAACTCATATAGATTCATACATAGCCTTTGCTGATTCGTTCAAGGACGTTACGCTTATCACAATATGTGACTAATCAAAATTTGCTATCAATACATAGGTCAAAATTTAGTCAATAATATATCTATCACAGTTGTGACTAGTCAATGGACGTTATATTGCACAAAATAGACTACACTAAGACATACTAAGGCTCAAAAGAGGAAGAAAAATAGGAATTCCACAGTTCGAGAAATATCAGTCATGAGACTGAGAGTCATCCAGGAATTCCAATAGAAATTAGAAGAGCCCTTAGAGATTAAGAAAATGCCCGGCATCCGCATCAATCTTCTGTAGGGAGGAGCGTCATCAAGGAGTCTCTCACTACCCCCTCACATTGTGAGAGTTTCGGCAGCTGCCGGAAGCCTAAAGGGAGAAAATTCCAAAGACGAGCGTATTGACTCTGGAATGGTCTTCGTCCATAGTCAAGTCGCATCCTTGGAATTTCGAGTTCCTGATCTTCTGCATCACCCCGCTGAGGGCGCTCAGATCGGTGCCTGGTGAACATTGCAGCTAAATAACCAGGCTCTTTCAAGTGAACCATCTTGTACATTAAAAGAGCTGCAAAGTACATCCTCCGCGAATCAGTACGTCATCACCCCAAGCGCTCCCGAAACGGAGCGATGTGCTCGTCTCTCCTAACACCAAAAATGTATCTCACACATGAATTGCCTAGTCGCTGTACCCGCGTCATCAGTTCGTCGGTGGCGTCAAGGTACACGACCGCGCAGTAGTCCAGGTGGGGTTGGACTAAGGTCTCGACGAGTCGGATTTGGAGAGTCTCGGTGAAATAGGCCCTTATGAACCGCAGGCTACAGAGGGTCTTGTTGACTTCCCTTGTAACTTTATTAATATGCGGTTCCCACGTCAATTCTCTGTCCAATGTCACACCGAGACTCACGACCGTGCCACTGAATGAGACGAATACCCCATTCTGTCTCTCAACTCCTGGCGAGTCCATCTTTTGCAGGTCTCTCACGTTCCTTCCAGAACAGAAAGAGATTGCTTTGGTCTTGCTAGCGTTGAGACGCAGGCCGGAGCCTTCGGCCCACCCAGCACTAAGTCGCCATATTCCTCCTAGCCGAGAAATTCCCTTATTGATGTTCTTCTTTTCCACTTGTAAATAGATTTGGAGGTCATCTGCGTAAAAAAGATGATTTACCGTCTTTCCGCCCAGTAGCTCAGGCACGTCATTAACATACAAGCTGGAGAGTAGAGGCCCGAGAACGGAACCCTCTGAAACACCGAGATTGGTCGTGAGCCAATCGGAATTACCATGTTTTGATGTGACCATTTGGGTGTGACCTTGTGAGTATGATTTCATCCACAGGAGTGCCGATATCGAGAAGCCATGGTCTCGAAGCTTACTCAACAACTTCGAAGGTGAAATTGTGTCAAAGGCCTTGCTAAAGTCGAACAGTGGTAATAGGGTGATCTCCTCCCTATTGATACCTACTCTGATGTCATTGGTCAACTTTAATAGAGCTGCCTGGGTACTGTGATGTCGCTTGATACCATTCCGGAAGCGATCTAGTGAATTTGTATTTTCGAAATGCTCTGTGATTTGGTCATGGGCAATTTTTCCAGAACCTTGAAGAGAAAGCACAACAGCGCAATAGGACGGAAGTCCGAGGCCGCTGATGGAGCTGCAGCCTTCTTCAGTGCGATCAGCTGTGCCTGCTTCCAAGCCTCAGGAAAAATGCTGTGAGCGAAAGAAGAGTTGGAAATATTTACAATAAGATCACCTATGGCCGGAAGAGCCTTCGCAATCACACTTTGAGGGACCCGTCCGCCCCACGGGCCTGTGAGGAAAAGTGCTTGATAGCAAGGACAACTTCATCGAAATTTGTGGGCTTGAACGTGAAGCCCTCCTCTGAAGCCAAACTGATTACGTCCATTGCTGCTTCAATATTTCCGTGAGGCGAGATGGATTTCCCCGCAAAGTGAGCGTTCAGCTCATCCGGTGTGAAACCGTGAAGTTCCTCCCCTATACTCTTGGGCAAGAGGCTGGTGTTGCGCATTTCCTTCTATATGTTCTTATTTTGGTCTAGAGCGTCTGAGAGGTGATTTTGAAGGAAAGAATGACGCTCCTGCTCTTCGCGCACCTCGACCTCTTCGCTGAGTCAAAAGTACTCATTCTGAAGGTCGAAACACTTGCATTGATTGCGTTTGTTTCGCTCTTGGCGCCTACGTGCCGCATTCCGCTTATTCATGAGCGCTTTCAACTCAGGACCAATCCAAGGAGCATCACCTTCACGGGGTCGAACCGTTTTTCCGGCGCTAATTCATCTAAAACATTCTTGACATTCTCATTCAACAATTTCACAGCATCTTCCAATTTGGTTTCAGCATTCTCTAGGGCTGTCCAGTCGCAGCGAAGCAGACGATCATTTAGCTGCTCCGGGGCGATGTTACGAAAGTTCCTGTGAATAGAGGAATTTTTTGGCGTAGCTGGAGTGAATACATCGATTGTAGCATCAATGACCGCGTGCCTGCCGAGAGCGGGTCGTGACCTTTTTTCGAAGTCAGTGATGGTGTCATTCTCATCTATGTACATATAGTCAATCCACGTGCGAGATACAAGGGGTTGTGTTGGTGAGTGGCGCCGTGCTGCACAATCTGCAGAGACAGTCCTTCCATCAATGCAGCGAGCGTTTTTGTGTCAGGATGATCCGCATCCAACAAGTCTGCATTCAGGTCTCTCATGACAATTTCATGGCTAAAGTCCCCACACAGTTGGCGTAACGAGCCAAATAGGCCATCACCCTCCTGCATGGCAACTTTAGGGGGTCTATGAATTCCTACTGCTAATATTGGTGGAGAGCTACCCTGCTGAACGCTACAGAAGAGGAATTCAGGTGTACCAGGTTTCCCTGGGCCGAAAGTATTAGATGAGATTATCCTCTCCACCTTGAAATCATTGCGCACATACAGGGCAACTCCCCCACCTTCCCTGTTACGGTCTTGACGCAACAGTGAGAAACCCGGGATCTCAACGAGACTGTCGTCTACGGAATCATCGAGCCACGATTCAGCCATCCCAAAGAGGTGGTAGGAGGAATCTTGAGCGACGAGCCCGCGAAGTTGCTCCATTTTATCTCGGAGTGAGTTAATATTGAGAAGCCCTGCTTTCAAGAAACTGTCACTCCCTTGCTGCTTCTCGGCTGCTGTGCCTAGTCAGGGAGTTTTTGCCGATGCTCCTATCAAGTGTTCATCTCGCTGCAGAATGGTGGAGTTGTTCCGGGTGTTGTTCGAGGTTCCAGCAGAGTGACTTGGATTTGCTTGATATGATGTTTGAATACCATGAAGCTCAGTAAGGGACTCGGATGAATGCGCTCGATCACCGTTCCTTCGCCTTACCCAGAAACGTTCGCCACTGCGCCAGACGTATTTGAAGCCTAAACCTCGCGCAATCGGCCTTAAGCGCATGTACTCCTCATATATCCCACGGGGCAGCATTTCATTGATAAAAATTCTCCGATCTGGCACGTGAGCTTTGGTGACTGGGTCCAGCAAAGAAGGTTCTATGTTATGAGCTGTAAAATAATTATGCGTGACCAAACGCTTCGCCCACATCACCTCCCTGGCTAGGCAGCTGTGCGAGAGTCGAACTACGCATGATGGTAACGCGCGTGAGCTGGAATTTCCAGAAAACGTCCCCCCCCCCCCCCCCCCCCCCCCCCCCCCCCCGCCGGCCCCGCCCAGCTCTCTCACTGCTGGCGTGGGAGCTGAAGAAGTATTTACAGCGTCGCGTCGGTTCACGAGAGATTTAATTTCGGCGAGCTGATTCTCGAGCATATCAAATCGTTGGAAAAAATATTAAGAGTGCTCTGCTCGATCAGAATCCACTTATCTTTTAAGCTGTCTGGAGCATGCGATGTCGTTGAGTGCGTAGCTGCGACTGTTTTCTGCTCCATTTGAATTTGCCCGGGCTCTAGTGTAGAGGCGTTGATGGCATTGCATGGCTTCTCTGCTGCAGCAGTCGGCGGCGTGCCTCGTGACTCCCGCTAAATTGCTTGCGGCTGACTCCCGATGAAGAGGGAGTCATCGCTGGTGGGGGACGTTGCGCCGCGACTGGTGGTGGTGGTTTTCGTGGCGGCGGGGCCCACCGTGCTACGTGAGCTGTGTCGCGAGTTTGTGTTGAGCTAACCGCTCACACGACATTGCAGGCTCGCATGTCCCTTCTCTCTCTCTTCCAGAGGCCGCCGTGGCCTAGTGGATAAGGTCCTGGTCTCCCACGCGGGAGGCCGGGGTTTGAGTCCCGGCCAGCACCACTGAGATTTTTTCTCATGTGCCTTCTACAGCGGTCTCCATGGTTCGGAACCCACCTTAAACTGTAGGTCCCCTTCACCGAGGTGGAATCGGTAGTTGGCAGTTGCTGACGCGCTGGTTGAGCGTAACTCAACCCCACGCACATAGATGTCGTCTGGATAAAGCTCTAAAGAGCAGGTGCCGAGACGTAAAACTGAGAGATTGAGTTTCTCTCTCTCTCCCGAGGCCACCGTGGCCTAGTGGATGAGGTCCTGGTCTCCCACGCGGGAGGCCGGGGTTCGAGTCCCGGCCGGCACCACTGAGATTTTCTCTCATGTGCTTTCTACGGCGGTCTCGGTGGTTCGGAACCCACCTTAAATTGTAGATCCCCCTCACCGAGGTGGAATCGGTAGTTGGCAGTTGCTGACGCAGTGGTTGAGCGTAACTCAACCCCACGCACATGGGTGCCGTCTGGATAAAGCTCTAAACAGCAGGTGCCGAGACGTAAGACATTAAGTTTCTCTCTCTCTCCCGCCGGCTTACGAGGAGCGGAATTCGTCTGCTTCGCAGCGCTAGATGACGATCGTTTGGGCAATTTTTCACTAACCTCGAGACACCGCATACACTTCACCTCAGCTCCTGATGTGACGTGTATGCAAGAGAGAGAGAGAGAGAGAGAGAGAGAGAGAGAGAGAGAGAGAGAGAGAGAGAGAGAGAGGAGAGAGAGAGAGAGAGAGAGAGAGAGAGAGAGAGAGAGAGAAAGAGGGAGAGAGAGAGAGATTGATTGATTAATTATATCTCCATTTAGCCTTGGGGTACAACCTTATCTGGCAATTTTAGTGTACAAAGCAAGTTACACGCTTAAATCTAGGAATAAATAGATGAAGAATGATAAATACATATTAAATACAGGTCCTAGGAGTGAACAGTAATCAAAGGCCATAACGTTGAGTTTGCCGTATGCGGAGAACATTTACGCAGTGAACGAGGAGATTATAACGTAAAATCTAAAAACTAAAAACTGGAATTTAGATAGTAATTCCCGAGAGCGAGATCGATATACTAACTAGTAATAGAGTACTTGGAAATTGAAGTTGAAATAAGTTTCACAGATGTGCCTTGAGTAATTGTTTGCCGAGCTAGTCCGATCGGTCTAGCTCAGATAAGTGCTTGAATAAGTCTCCCTTGAATGAATTCAATTTGGAACTGTCAAATGTCAGAGGTGGAAGAGTATTCAAGAGATTGGTTGCCATTATTTGAGATGAGTTTTTCTTAGCTTGAGTACGGGGAGATTTGAAGTAATAAAGATTTTTCATGGCACCACGACCAGTGCGACGTAAATCGAGATTACCGGCAATATGGAACCACGATGAAAGATAGTGAGGATGATTCCCCGAGACAACGTTGAATGTCTGCGTTTCACAAAAATATTCGCGGCGCCGCTCCACGGACAGCCATCTGGGGGCCAATCTGTATGGAGTCACACGTTCTCTGTGTGAGATCGAGCCGTACACGAATCGAACACAGGCATTGAGGGCTCGATGGAGTTTGAGATTCTGAGTCACATTTAGAGCATTATGGGTTACGCATACATAGTCGAAGATAGGGAAGATAAGAGTCTCTACAAGTTGCTCACGCAGTTCGCGGGTCAACGCATGCCGATGATGTTTCAGCCCATATAAACCATATTGAACTTTGCGGACTGTGAAGTCAACTTGTACATCCCAATCAAGCGTGGGAGTCAGCCAGATGCTTAAGTTACGGACAACGTTAGCATAGGGTATTTCGAAACCGTTGAGATTGATTTTGGGGCAGGTGAGAAAATCGACTCGCGATATGTATTGTAGGCTACTTGAAAGCATAACTTGTGTTTTCTTTTCATTTAGTGCTAGGTCATTTTCAAGTGCCCAGTTTTTGACTGAGTCAGCAATTTCGCTCATGAAGTCAACTGCTTCGGGAAATTTCTCTGGCGGAAATGAAAAATAAACCTGTGTATCATCTGCGAATATCATTGACTTTACCAGTGGATCAAGCACAGTTGGCAGATCATTGATCAAGAGCAAGAATAGAAGTGCCCCACGAACGCTACCTTGCGGAACTACTGCGCAGGTCTTGAGCCATTGTGATGGCGATCCATCAGTCCGAGTCACAGCTTGTGATCGATTTTGAAGGTAACTGAAGATCCACTCTAATGCATGATCTGAGAAATTAAGTTTACGTAATTTTTGAA
>JAPYYZ010006077.1:0-15609 GCA_030522705.1 Eretmocerus eremicus | reverse complement strand
TAGAGGCAATTTTTAAGTGCAAGAATGAGCTCTCACGTGAACTCGAATGTTTTTTTAAATGGTATCGAAATGACAAAGAATCCAACATCCTAAGACGTTAAGTAAACAGTTGGTCGAAATATTGGGAGGGCCTGATTCGACACTATATATGAGTCGTTAGGGATAAAATTTACCAAGCCCGTTTCGTAAGAGATTTAGATTCTTTCTGATGGAACAACGTACTGAGGATGATTTTGAACAATTTTTTGAGCTAAGGAAGTACCGTAAAGATGACAAAAAAATCCTCCAAGAAGCCTATCTTCTTATTTGGGAGATCGAAAGAAGCTTCAAGTCTAATTTTTTTCTACTTCCTTAAAGTAAACTTACCAGGAGAGTGCATAATTCCCGGATCACGAATTTGGCTGAAGTTTTCGAAATATTTCCCTTTTAGCAGTAAAAGATAACAACTAAATCTGCAGAGTCTAACGTTCAAGCATTTTTGATATACATGGCAAGAGCATTGCAAGAATAAATGTAGATATCACTTTTCAATCTGGGCCTATCCATGGTCAGAACTTAATACTGTTGGGCATATCTTGAAAACAATTGGTCATCAGACTATATGGCTTTAAATATCATCTATTGACATTGAGAGGACTCCCAAAATGTCAGCTAAATCTGTGATACAGAGGTCATGCGACCCACTGGTTAGTCCACTTTGATCTTGAAATCTTGATTCAGAAGGTGAAATCATCTTTTGACTTATGACGAGAATACATTCGACGTGTGATTCCTATTGGATCTGCTAAGAATCTTTCGTCGCCATCAACGAGCGAGCCCAAAAAAAGTCTCCGCTTCGCTCGATCAGTACGCTCGAGTCTCAAAATAAGGCGATTACAATGCCAAAAGCCTCTTCTCTTCGCTCGAGAGAGAGGAAGAAAGAAAATCGACGTCTAATTAGCGCTGCATGGAAGCTATACATACTGCCACTCAATCGCTGCCGCATTGCTCTCGAGCGTGAGTGACGCGGCTTCTTCAAATCCTGTGGTTTGAAGCAGTGCACCCTCGTAGCCCCTCAATGACAATACGCTGCTAGGGTCCAAGCACACTTATGGAGCTCTCAAATTCTTGATTTTTGATTTTTCAATGATTTGAGCGTTCTGGGAATAAATGAGCTAATGCAAGGTTGAGCAAGACCAGCTGCATAAATACAATCTCTTCCATTGATAATGAACGGAAAAGAGACTTATCTGAGTGGCTATATCGTGATCAACATAATGATCAATTGGAACGGGTGGGAAATCCTCCTCTCGAATCTAACGGAATCCCCAATCATTTTGATAAGTCGGTACAATCCGGTTGATTGCTTTTTCTTTCCGACCGAACGTTTTCGATATCATTTTCTCGCTTCCATAACTTTTTGAGACAGCAGTCTTCATTCAAATATTTTGTACTTCTTTCCCTGATTAAGTTCTTGAGTTCTGGCTCGTCATGAAATAATTCTTAGAGGTTGGAGGATTTTAAAAGGTTTCGATACTCTACCGATACTTCTAATAAATGACTAGCAATTTATGATCTCAGTTTCCACCTTCGATTCTCAATACTTGAGTTGTTCAAAGTTGGAGGAGACATGCAGCCATTTTTGGTTTTAATCGTCACCGTGAATTTTCTATCGATGGTCTATCCGCAAAAGTTTGCTTTGTAGGTTCATCATGTAATTTTTAGTCAATGTGTTCTTGGGGCATTGCTTGAACGTACAAATAAAATTGTCAGATGACCAAAAAGATGGCGCTCAGTTCATCCTAACTCTGAACAACTCAGGTGAATCGTGAGAAGATTTAATATGTAACTGTTCTAATATTGAAGTTGATTCCTTGGGCTAAATAGAAACGAGTGACCAGGGAAAGTATTCTTCCATTTCTGAAATAAGGATGTGAGAGGTATTTTTATGTGAGAAGTGCAGTACCTTTCCTGTTGCAGCAGTAGTAAATGAATCAAATTACTTGCAATTAGCTCTTGACTTAAAGAACCTATTGCGTGAGAATTTGCCAGTGCACATGTTAAACTGATTTTTCCTCTCACCACATTCTCTCAAATCGTATGCATACAATATGAAATCTTAGTTTTTTCTTCATCAGAAACTAAGTGACGATAACTATCATTTTCTAGTATCCTCGCTCGATGGATGAATCCAGGAATGAGTTTCAAATAGACGGCTCGAACCCTGCCCCCAAATTCATGCATCCTCGGATTAAAATATTCATTGATTCATTTTGCAAAGGAACTTCATCGTTGGTCTGGCTTCTATGAATAGTGATAGTCGAGGTCTGCCTCATAATATGCAAAAGAGCTCTTGAGTCTTGCCTTTCTCTCATAAAATTGACAATGGAAACAGTAACAGGTGGAAAAGATTCCTCATGTTCAAAAGTTGAGCCTTGATCTGGAATGCACTTAGAGAGGCTTATCGCGAATTGAGAGGTGTGATTAGCAGTATCATGTAATCAAGATGCTGGCGATTGAGGAGAAAGAACTTTAATCTTATACTATGAACCGATAGAATGATAAGAGTGTCTCATTCACTGATCTATAACAACCTCTCCAGTTTTGTACTCGGACAATCTTTCTGCAGAATCTCGAGCTCCCAACCGTGGCGGCCGGAAGAGGCAACATAAATACTGAATCGTATTCGACAGGCGTTTATTCTTGACAATCAAAATTTTTGATACTCTGCATTCTCCCCATTCTTGTACCAAGACTCTGGTGTGTTCTGTGCGTGAATATCTATCTAATTGCATCTAGTTATATTGTGATATTTATGTAGGTCCAAGAGGCCTTAGTCTGGAATGAAATATTCATTCATTCATTCAATCATCAGCCCGGTGGGAAGCCAAAACTCTTTTAAATTTACATTCTGATCATATATGAATGAGATGGGCCAGCACCGGTAAAAGTGCGTAAGATTTGATTTGATCTCCTTCTCTGCATCCAGATACTCCGACTTGACATAACACATGTGCGTTGTTCATTGCTTTCAAAAATCCCGGAAGTTTTGCACGTTATTAGAGACTTACGGAATTTTGTTGAATAGAAAGTGCACTATAAATTTTAACATTCAATTCGCTATCGCCAATTTGAATTACCAAAAACACGCATTGAGTAATGGAACTTATGAAATCAGTCGTTATTACGAAAGCGGGACAAGAAATTTCTTTTCCATCGAATGACTTCTACCGTGACTAATTAGCAAATTGAGGCTTCGACTGCACTTGAAAGTGCGAATGGGCTGGTAATTCCGAGGAAAGTGGGTGGTACATTCCTAATCTTGGAACTTTTTCCTTGGTACGAGTGATATTATACTGTAAAAAATACTTAAATCATCAATTATGTGAACAAATTAGTGAAGTATTCTTTCTCTTTGTCACATTCCAGGCGAATGAACGGGGAGGAAAGTAAAAAAGAATTGCGAAACACTCGCTCTCGGAGGCCGTTTGCTGACTGAGCGATTTATGAAGCAATCATGGATCCGGGCTCAGGCAAGGGTAAGAAGCCAGTTCGAGTGGGCTTCTACGACATCGAGGGCACCATCGGCAAAGGCAATTTCGCCGTTGTCAAATACGCGAGACATCGAATTACAAAGACTGAGGTATGATACCGCTATCGATTTTGGCATCATCCAATATACAGGCAATTTTGCAGATGAGAAAATTTCATCCAAAAGAATGAGGGAAGTCAGAGGCCAAAACCAATGTGTTCATTTCTTTCCTTCAATAAGCTATCCATTACACGAAAAAAAAGAACAAAAAAATTTTATCCACAACTTTTACACACCGAAAGATCGAACAGAAAATTTCAGATTCGCATGTATGGTAAATCTGATGTCAAGCAAGACGACAGGCTTGAATTTTGGGCTCCATAATAATCGGAGTCAAAAGTGACTAGTCACGCGGTGTTCTCATTTCGATCAGGATTCAAATCACTGTTCCAAATGGTAAAACTGAGGTTTACTAGATGAACTGGTATACTTCTCTTCCTCGTGACTCAACCTTGCACTCCAATCATTCATAAGTAATGCATAAATAAGACGCTCGATAACGTGTCATTTGTCATATTCTCAAAAATGCATAAATAATATGTGATTTGGAGCTTCCGATCATCAGAATCAGACGCTATCACATTTCGTAAATGAGACTCGGCAAGTCTGTGGAGTAAACGCCGTAAATACACGCGGAACGAATCACCAGAAAGCTATATAAAGTGTTACGCGCTCTGGAAAGCGATAGCGGTCTGAGAAAACCAGAGCCACGTCGTCACCTTATTGCTCTCGCTCGTCACGCGAAACGATCAAGGCATCTAAAAAAATTTTCAACAAGTGTGTATTTATGCATGTATACGAGTTGAAGAGCAAAAAAGTTAGGGAGGGGGAGCTTGAAAAAGTGTCCGCGTGTACAACGATCGTCCTTCGCATCAAGTCTCGCGTACATATACTACAGCATCAGGCAGAAACGCCCGCGCTCGTGTGTAATAGGTACAGCAAATGCATTACGCGCTCAGCCGAGCGAGAGATCGCGTACATGTGATGCGGGAAACTGCACTTCTGGATCGTTGCTTCAAGGCTCGACTTTGCCGACAAGCGACTTGCGGCGTCGTAAAAAAGCCGTATCGCTGTTCTATATGGGCCGTGCAAAAAAGAAAATTTCTGAGGTCGGAAGTGTGTTAAGTAACTTGTATAGCTCTAACCCACGATCGAATCTCGTTGATGTTGCGCAATGCAAAACTGTCCCTCACAATATTGCAAAGCCCAAAACTACGGGCTCAAATTTGATTGATGGATCTGCTAATCTGAAAATGTCTTGGAGGTGTATGGAAATTTTGTAACCATTCATCTTGTCCTTATCAAATGGACCCCTCACGCAAAAAACATTGGTCGTTGGGATGACTGCCTCTATTACTTATTTAACAAATCAAATTAACTGCTCATTCAACTTATGCACTAACGAAGCGAACGAGCCTATTCGTACCACATCATTTGTGCTAATCGTCATCTCCCAGAATATAATACTTGTTAGTTAAGTGATAGCGGTGGGTTTATGTAAAGATGATTAATATGAATAGCTCGAACTTCTTTTGTATCATTCTAAAGCAATAATCACGATTCAGTTACCTCTAGATTATACTTCAGATTTCGGGTCGCTCAACTTGTAAAGCTTGGATTAACTTTTGTGTCTAATTTAGTATCAATTAATTCTGCGAAACTTATCATATCGAGTCTCACCCTGGAAGATTTGATCGAGCAATTGGAGGTTCTCTAGCAGAATATTAATATAAGAGCTCAAGAGCTCAAGATAATCGAACATAGAAAAACGACTCGAGTGACAAACTTCTCGACTCTGACGCACATTATCAATTATTCGTAATCATTATCTTTTCATTGAGAAGATGCCTATCCCCTCGCGGTGCTTGGGGAAGAATTGTCACTGTATTCACTCAGTTTCATTGAACAATGAATTGTATTGAATTTTTGGTGCCTCGTAATGCCCGCACCTGTCATTTAATAACAAATGGTGGTCATTTTTACACCAAAATGACAGAAAATAGCTGCATTATTTATTAAAATCGAAGTATGAGCTTAACTTCCAAGGTTACCGGAGAAACATTTCGTGAAACTCATACAAACGATCCTATTTTCTCCTTTTCCTGGTCTACCATTTTTGTATACTCCATGACACTACGCAAAAGACCGGAAATCCCTAATTTACTTCGTCTAGGTTCTCAGATGAAACCCTGTGATTTGCATTGAGCACAGATCATTCAAGCCATCTCTTCCATTGTGAATTTTTCCAGGTGGCAATCAAGATGATCGACAAAGGCAGGCTAGATCCAATCAACCTGGCAAAAGTGTACCGCGAGGTTGAAATAATGAAACAGCTCAAGCACCCCCACATCGTCAAGCTTTACCAAGTCATGGAAACGGATTACCTTTTGTACATGGCAAGTACATTTCCTCTCTGTACAGTCTTCATGCTCTTCAGCCGATCGACCGTTTTCAAATTTTTCATCTCTTGGGCAGATATTCGTACATAATCTTGGAGTAATATGATATACGAAAAATACCAAGTCTTGAGATCCAACAGCGTAGGATTTAAAAAATTCAAGAGCGCTCAACTAATCAAAATCTTTAGCAAGTGTATGTATGCACTAAGGAGGGTTCTCTACCCTCTTTAGTGTGCTGACATTCGACAACATTTTTACTAAAAATCATTCAAAAGATTATCTCTCAAAATATAACAATATGATATAGATGTAATCTGAATCCAATTGGAGTATCAATATGTAGGTAACACCCCATTGACGTATTTTAGGGTCGCTACTATGGATATGACAGACTTATCAGTCTTCAAAACTGCTAAGTACATGAGGAAGTGTCTTTAGTTGCCTACATGATCAGTGCTGTCAAAAATATTCACTTGTACTTGGCGTTTTTTATGAACTCCGCGAGGATCTCACCACCATTCCAAGGAAGGTTTCACATAAGTTTCTTAATATAATCACCCCTAGAGGGTTGGTTAGAGTGATTCACTCGTTGTAAATAGAATTTTCTGAAACTCTGCATACTCAAAGGGTTTGTCGTTTTAGGAATCATCGAATTTTTTCAGAATTTTTGATTTTCTGTGTATCAAGTTATTAATCATCAAAATTTTGAATTTAGCACGAGAAAGATCCATGTTCAACCACATTCTCCAAATGTCTCAAAAACATTGAATAGTACATTCCTGAAAAAAGTATGCTTGTTGAACTTCGTTAGATATACAGCCCTGCAAAATTTCAGGAAAGTTGACCATTTTATTCAGAAGATATTGTTCAAGCAGCGTTCAAACGCATTCGTTGAGAATTCGGGGGAAAAATACGAGTGATCCAAGGGCATCTTGAGAACTATGATTAGGAAATTTTATCTAGATTGATCAATCTATTTGAGAGATATAGCTTTTTCAAAAACAGAAGTGGAATCTGTCTCTTTTACACACATAAGTATCTGAGATAGCGACATTGCCGGAAGTATGTATAACACCGATATAAGACTACATAACACTCATGCAATTGGACCGTGGAACATCTCAGCAAATCGTGAAGATATTTGAGAATCGGACAATGTCAGTAAGCATGCAATCGAGATGGAACTGCAACTTCCTCTTGAGAGTATTTAGATCATTGGCGTAAGTTTGTTCATAGATTGCCAGACACACTCTTGAAATGCAATAATCCCTAATAAGCTCACCAAAAATTGGAGTTATACGTTAAACTCGCTGCTCATGTCTGCTTGCATAACGCAGACCTTCAAAAACCAAATTCGATGCACTTTCCCAATCCAGAAATCCACTAGTTGCCCTACAAAACACGAGTCTGCAATCCGCAACCGATATGGCTGCAGCGCCTATCAACAGCCCATCTCGAACTTCACAATAATTGTCAATTATTGAAGGAAGATTCGGGTTATGGTTGCAGGTGTGCGAGTACGTGAGCAACGGCGAAATTTTCGACTACATAAAGAGGTACGGGAGGATGGACGAGCCGAGCGCGAGGTCGGTTTTCGCTCAGATAGTGTCGGCCGTGGAGTACTGCCACTCGACCGGTGTCGCCCATCGCGATCTGAAAATCGAGAATTTGCTCCTCGACGCGCACATGAACGTCAAACTGGCCGACTTTGGATTCAGCAATAGGTTCGCGCCCGGCGAGATGCTCAGCACGTACTGCGGATCGCCACCATACGCAGCGCCCGAGGTGTTCAGGGGAAAACTCTACGACGCGCCCGCCATCGATGTTTGGGTGAGTAAATCATGAGTTCTATAGTGAGGTGCGCTTCTCTTTTGTCCATGATAGCTCTTTGATTGCGTGGTTCAATTTCCACGTATGGCTGTCCAGGCTATGAGAAAAATTGCGAACGATCTGCATGATATGAAATGATGCCAATTATGAAAATTTATAATCCGGTTGACACCCAAAAGGGGATCAGTGATTGACCACCAGATAGTAAGAATGGCCCAAATTAAGACAACTCTTGCCATATGTGACCATCCAGAATTGTGTTGTGGTTCTCTACATTTCGCTACTTCAGTTATTCTTTAAGGGAAAACCTATTTCAGCTTCGTGTCGATGATAAAATTTTTTATGGGAATGACAAAAAACTTCCATCTCACTATAGTATACTATTTTCGACTATCCGTCACTCGCCAAAAAATATTTTGATCCGTTATGAAACCATTCTACTATGGTTGATGTAGAAATTGGCGTTCCCTCGCATTGACAAGCTCAGAAAAAGTAAATTAATATTAACTGATATCAATGAGTAAGAACCCATCGAAATCATTTTGACTCTATTGCTCGTTGATGATTGAATTACATAGATTCACTTCATGTAACTCAGAAAAGGTACATTAAATACACGTCAAAGCTCTACTTTACCGATATTGATAATACATTTTTTTTTTAGGTAAAGCTATAAAATATTTCGAAAATGTAGCTCCAGACGGCTATGCGTATTGGTGAAATTTGTCACTGTGTAAAATTTTACAACAATCCTTGGATAGCTCTTGGAGGAATCTCAATTATGGTGCAAATATACTCTAATTGCACTATAATCGGGATTATTCCAAGAGCTTTCCGCAGGTTGCTGTAAAATTTCGCACAGTGGTGCATTTTACCAATACGCATGTCCCTCTGGAGCTACATTTTCGAAATATTGTATAGCTTTATTGTTAATGGATTTGTTATGTATGTCGGTAAGGTAGAACTTTGACATGCTCTTAATTACATTAGTTGCCAAATTATTCCTAGTTTAGTGAACGGAGCATGAATCAGTTACGTAGACGAACTTTCACGGCTCGGCGCTCCTATTCCAAAATCAACGAGCTTTCTGGTTATGCAAGAGATGATTTTACGCTTCACTGAGAGGAGACCTCCGATTCAAGCTAATTAAGAGTATGCTTACTGAGAGTTCTCTTATCAATCGAATCTGATCGCTGGAGTTATGATCACTCAATGATATTTCATGTGCGGTTCATATTTGGTGCCCCGATCGAACCGCGACATTCTTTTCACTAGAGTGCACCCTTGTATACCGTTTGAGAATTTGTATCTTAATTTTGAGCAAATATCGCATTTGAATTCTTATTAGTCCTCATAGCATTGAAATGAAATTTTGATTGGAAAGGCGATATCGAATTTGAAATCTTGACTTTCATGAAATAAAAATCTCAATACTCGAGGATACTTAGACGAAGTGGGCTAAAATATAACACTCTACTTTCAGAGCATGGGCGTCGTCTTGTTCGTGCTTGTGTGCGGTGCTCTACCTTTCGATGGATCGACGCTGCAAACGTTGAGAGAAAGGGTCCTCAGTGGCAGATTTCGCGTCCCGTATTTTGTAACAACAGGTAAGACGTTGCAATGAAAATGTTGATATTGAAAAAATTTCGCTACGGCTACGCCTGCAATGACTCATTCTTTAATATTTGAGGGTGTCAAACAGCGATAGTCGCAACAGTGTAAAGATGATCGCACGTCATTTCGGATAAAGCTATATCGAGACAATGATCTGGTATCGAGTAAAGGAGAGCTAGAGCAAATATGATTTATGTATTTCAGGGGTCGATGGCTGTGACGTCAAAAGCTCGTCAGCGTCAATATATCTTTCATAGTATTTATTCTTGGTCTCGCGTGGTCGGCATCGAATCGACCGAACGGAGTGAAAACAGCGTAGGAAAGGGGGCGGGGTGAGAAAAGAATGAAGCTCGAAAGTTCAGGGGTCGAACCAAAACTGTAATTTTGAGAACTATCTCCCAATATATCAAGGAGCTAACTGAACTATTTAGTCTGTAGAGTAAAACGACAGCATTCATTTAGATTATTCAGGAATGTCTCTCTAAGCCCCTGACCAACATTTCAATTTTCATTGATTCTTTGAGAGGAACGCGACATGGTTCAGGAATATTGCCCGTATAACGCTTGCCTCAAACCCCAACGCACTAGCGCTTCGCTACTATGTGAGTAGATTTGGGAATTAGGATGCTCGACGATATTTAATTTTTTTCTAGAACTGATCTTCTTCGAATTGGGACACGTACCTCATTTATCTGGATTTGAGAATCTACAAGTAGCCTCCGTATCCCCCTTCCCTTCCCAAATCCGTGTCAAGATTTTTCAAAATGACCCTTTTCCGATCTGAGACAAGAAGGCATGATTCAAAAGTCTGTCGGATCCTTTAATTTCGTCCGATTAGTGGATCACTTTATCTTTCATCGGGACCTAAAAAATTCAGAAACTCGTCAAAGAGTTAAAATTGTTGAACCCAGGCATGGTCGAAGGAGAGTGGCGGGAAAGTAGGGTTCAATTAATCGATCAAAAATACTTACTCGAGCTCTCAAGAAGCTCCATGAAGAAAGGAAAAGGTTTTGATGGAGATTTTTCCTGTGAATACTTCTTAAAATTGTAAAAATTATTTGGGAATTTCAGACTGCGAGAACCTAATTCGCAAGATGCTGGTACTGGACCCGATCAAACGCTACACGATCCCGCAGATAAAGAGGCACCACTGGATGGCCGGCGCAGCGGACTCTGTGCGCACGGTGGTGCCACCCACGATTCCGCCCTCCCAGTACGAGCCCAACGAGCACATACTCGGGCTCATAGCCAGCCTCGGAATCGATGCTGAGTGCACCCGCGTGGTGAGAGCCCAAAATCATCATTATACATCCTGCGTCAATTTCTATGCTCAGAACCTGTGGCTTTCCATGGTTGTAGTTTTTTACCTTAGATGACTGAGCCAATAAGTTTAGTATTCATTCTCATACGCATTGATCCTGAATTTCGTGAATTTCGAGCCAAAGGTTTCTCTGACGCAAGAATCTGCTAAAAATAGACTTTTGTCCATACTTACGTGTATTAGCCATTCTTGGAGGAAACTTTCAAAGACCAACATCAGGTGCCCCGACTACGCACTGGCAAAGTTCTTGCATCAATACAATTTTCGAAGCTGATGACGCACGACTAACCATTGATGATACTTACTTCGAACTTTTTATCAAACATTTGCTCGGAAAATTTCGTACAACAATTTTACGACGCCATTAAAATATACAAATACCAATTTGTCCTGCCCACAGTCGTTGCGGAACAATAGTTATGACGACCATGCTGCCATATACTTCTTACTTCTCGAGAATGTGAAGCAGCACCTGACCAGAACGAGGGATGAAAAGTTCAAATCAAGGTAAATATCATTATTATGTACATACATGAAAGACGTATTATTTGGAATTGTTCATTTATGAGCACAGCGATCAATAGTTGAAGGAGTACGCCTGGAATTCATTTGACAGCTTTGGTTGACGCAACTCCCTTTTTACAGGATTATTGAATGCCTATTGAGATTAGTCATAGCCTATGGAGCTATACTTGGATACCTCATGCAAATAGTCGTCCAAATAATCAGAGTCAGTCATTTAAAAGTTCATACAACGAATGTGTCTTACAATATAGCATAGGATTATAATTTTGAGCCACGGTTCTAAAAGTAAAGATGGAAAGACGTCAATTAGTTCTTGATGATAACAATGAGAGGGAAAAGACGTCTGTTATTCATGATGTTTGAATTTGTCAGTTTGAATTCCAGGTCGTACTCGAAGGTTATTGATTTTATTGTATGTACATGCTTGATAAATACACTCTTACCTTGCACCAGATTTGCCAACTAAATTGTTTTGAAGAATTCATCAAGATCATTTTCCTCTGCATCTAATGGAACTAGATTTACATCGATAACTGTGCGAGCTCTCTAGTGCTGATAATCATTCCCTTACTTTGTCGATCACAGCTCTTGAATGAAGAATCTTCTGCGTCCTAAATCTAAATATGACTCGGGCGCGACTGTTGGAAAAGAATTTGGAAGTATCTCCTGAAAAATACACTCATTATTGTCTCTCCACAAATCATGCTTTTGATATACTTTCGACCAAGACAATTCAAACTTCCATTCAACAGAGAATCTTTTGGGAGGTGTAAACTGAAGAAGACGGGGAGTGCTCTCAAAAGCAAGCGATGATCACACAAATTTCACTTCCTATGATTCACCATTAATGTTTTTGTTTGCAGCGGCAAAAACTTAAAAGGACGTTAATCCGGTCAGCCAACAACAAATTTTGTTTTGAGGATGTGACCTTTTATTACTGAGAGACAAGTACACTCCACGGATGGTCATGGATGTCTTTCTCAATTTTTCGGTAAAATATCACACTAGCAAGGACAATCACGCTTGTCGTATTACTACTTTTCCGCTGCTTCAACTAATCTCTCTAACTCTGTACATCGTAACGTATCTGTGAATAACATTTTCCTCAAAACGCCATCTTTATTGCTTTATATCATAGTTCACTCTCATAAGTCCTCAAATTTCGATTTGTAATCTTGGAAGAAGTTTCTTTCCACATCATGATTTTTCAGGAGAAGAATATGATTTTTTCAGTGAAAATCATAATTACTATCCTGTCTCCGAATTTATGCTATGCGATTTTGAAAGCAGATCGAATGGATGAATTTTGGGATAGATTTCATACTGCACGTCGTAGAGTATTCGCGGCTGTCTTTGAGAAACATGTAACCATACTCGTTTTGTATTCATCAATTTTTGAGAAAAATTTCAATAACTGTAGGTAGTTGCGCTCTAAACTTTTGCCAAGTAACAATCCTGAGAGTAAATTTTGCGCAAACCCAAACAAAATTTGATTTTTCATAATCCATCAATGTAAATTAGAGCTTCACCAATCACGAAGCTTTCGAATCAGTCAACAGAGTTTCTCCTCTAACAGCTTACAGAAAGATTTCGGAGATTGACCGTATCGGTCTCTTTACTAAATTTTATTGTGAATGAAAAATACTATCTAGTTTGTTGAAGGAATATCTTCACCACTTGAATAGTAATAGTGAATTCATCAAGAAGAGCATAAATCTTGTGCTTGATACTCTACTGATTGATCTTACACGTCCCCGTCTTGATGCTTGCATTGCATTGTAAGATATTAATCTGAGATGCGTCAGTAACTGAGTTTATTGAGAAGCATGTAATCGACACGTGATCGTGACTGTTTGACGAGTAAATAATTCTCAGCTCATTATCATGTGAAAGTTGTTATCAGAGTGTCTTTTTAGATTGTATGAGAGTGTGTAGGTAGCTCATCATTGATGTTGATTTCAAAATTCAATCAAAATCCAAGTAAAATTTTGAAAAAAGATCAATCGCTGAGCGATTAAAATTTTTTGTTTGGAGCTCACGAAGTGGTATTTTTGGAGACTAATTCGCATCCAAATTGTGCCGATAAATAAGTCAATTTTGCTCAGACCGATAGAAAGATACTTTCAAATTCGATGTGACTCACAAGGAGACAAGTGAGAAAGTTTGCAGGGAGAGAAATTGGATTGCTACTCTGTCTCAATTCAACTAAACCTTAGACTTTGGGGCTCATCATATCAGCATTTTTCAAAGAAACATATATAGTATAAGTCTCCCAAAATGATTATTGTAGTGTAAGAAACAAATTTGATGTGCTAGGTGGGTCCTGGACAAACTGCAAACCAATGTTTGGATGTCAATCCAAGTTAAGAATATAATCCAGAATGCCTGCTTAACCGTAGTTTTGCTAGGTCTTTACAAGGAATCGGTGTAAAACCTTCTGCAAACCTCGAATTTGTAATCAAAATCGATCATGTGTCGAAGTTTCAACCATTTCACATTGATATATTGTGATGGAAAGATTCTTGAAGGGATGAATCATACTGAATATTGAGAATAGAATGTAACGTAGATGAAGCCCATGGAGTACGTTGACAAGCGCACAGGGGTGAGGGATGTCTGAATTTGGATGAAATTAGTTCTCGTCTCGAACGACTTCTTAGAGTACAGTTCAGGTCTTATGCCTTGGGTTAAAAATTTTAGGCGAATTTCAATTTGTAAGAGATTACGAAAAGCAAATCCTTCCCTGTTGAAAAAATTTCCAGGGATCCCAGTGGGACTTGGGTCTGGAGAAATTCTGAAAAAAATATTGTCTAAGGTTCGATTTTTCGAATGTTTTGAGCAACGAGCTGTACCGCTGCTTAGAATACTCTATTGAATATCGGATCTCAGGGTATATTTTGACTCAAAATTCTACCAGAGCTAGGTTTCATGGGATCCCAGGAAATTTTTTTCAACAGGGTTGTGGAGTAAATCTCACAAGTGAATCACACCGACCGCACCTCAATACATGCTTTCTTTTGAGGTTAAAAAACTATCGAACGTTCAAGTTTCTTGGCTAAGTAAAGGATCAACGTGAGTGGGCTTCCGATTTTCAAGACGATCGATTCGAGTCAAGGTTTCGCACTCTCACCCAACCAAATTTTTTATGCCCCTGTACTAGAAAAATTAATCACTTTCGCAGTTCTTCCATTACTAAAACTATTATCACCAAGCATATATGTAATGGATGGCTTATGAATGAACAGTTTATTGAGTCCATCCAAACAATCCGTCCACGTTGGATTCTGGATTTTTGTTTGATTCCATTACACAATCTCTCAACTCAATACTTCTGCGAGCGACTCTCAACGCAAAGCCCCGCAAAAGCTCTAATCCAAGTCTCTCGAACTACTTATTCTAAACTGGGTCTCTCGAATCATGCTTGCAGGGCCCGAGCGGACGCCGAACTCGAGCGCGTCGGCAAGCGTTTCAGTTCGACGAGTTCGTCAACCGACGAGGGCTGCTACAGCGTCGACGGCTGCGAGCTCGAGGACCAGTCCCAGCCACCTCAACAGCCCTCGTCCCAACCGTCCCAACAGCAGCTGCCGAGCAGTGGCTCCGGCGCCAGCGAGGAGCTCCGCGAGGCGCAAATAAAGCTAGAGGAGCACCGTCTGGGCCTCGACCGGGACATCAGCCAGCGCATCGACAGTCAGATCGTCAATCGTCGTCTGAGCGACTACCACGCGCAGCACTTTGCCGCCAGCTGCGACTCCGACCCCTGCTCCGCTGCCACCAGCCTGCTCCAACTGCACGAGCCTCCTAACCTCGAAACCGCCAGCGTCAATGGCGACCGCGAGCAGCCTCTGCAGTCCGCCGAATCGAGCTCGACGGTCGGCGGAGCGAGCACGAGCACCGCCACCACGACTCTGTGCACCCCGACTCCGACTCCGGCTCCAACGAGCTCCGCTCCGACGCCACCGCCACAGCTCAACGGGAGCAGCAGCCACTCGTCCGACGGCGACCCGTTCGAGTCGAGTTTCGACTCCGGATGCCCACCCGACTTCACGGCCAATGCGGCGGGAAGCCTGCCGTCTCCACCCCCGGCGAGCCTGTCTCCGGTTCTGGCGACCAGAGCCAGTCGCGGCAGCAGCGGAAGTGGCGGGAGCAACGCTGGCAATCATCGCCAGGCGAGCCTGCAGACGCTGCCGGCACGAAGAGCTTCGGACGCGGGACCGAGGTTGCTGTGGATGGCGCCACAGCAGCAGCAACACGGAGCTGGCAACTCCAACGGGCCGCGGAGCTCTGTGCAGGCAAACGCTGCCAACAATCTCGTCAAGCAGAGAAGCATACAAGGTGAGATACCAATACTG
>JAPYYZ010006073.1:0-15071 GCA_030522705.1 Eretmocerus eremicus | reverse complement strand
ATGGATCACTCCACTTCGACGTGTGTACCCTCCGAGCCTCGTATGGGTTGCGAGGATGCATCGAAAGGATTTTGATGGAAATCTTCAAACGAAGGTGAGCGAGTTTTGAGCGCTCCTTAAATACTGATCGATCGACCCCGATCTTCTCTGTACAATTGCCCAAGGAGCTTGCCGAAACTGATGAGTTGTAACTATGCCAGTCGACTCTTGCATCGAGCTCTACTTTGATCGCTGAACTTGCGATATTCGTGATCTTGCCCGATCACTCATATTCAGGATATTCTGTCACTTATATATTTCACTTAGATATTTTGTCAGGATATTCTGTCGCTTATCAGAATATCCTGCATGTAGCTATATCATACGCTACAGCATTAATAAGTGTTGTGTATGGCGAGTGAGAATGTTGTAGGACCGTCTCGAATACGGTGACCTACAACTCGAGGTTCTGACGGAACGGCAATTGCTTAGTTGTTCTTGCGGCTGTAGCAGGGTCGTTCGATAGCTGAATAGGTAGCTTTTCTACCTCCTTTACTCGCGATCTCATGATTTTATGTACGTTGTCCAATTCAGAGTTCAGGATATGAGTTTTTCTTTAAGCAAGTAGTGAGATTTCCTGGTTACAGTCGTAAAGGTCGTTGACCTGTTTCGTTATAAAGTCACAATCGTCGGCGTCCATGGTACCAGAAAATTTCCACTGTGCCCATCCAATTACCTCAAGGGGTGCGCCTCTTTTCTTCAAACTAGGCCGGCTGAGGTTCTGGAACGGATCGGTCCGAGAAGACTCCTGTCAAATCATTCTGCAAGAGTTCTGAGTTATGCATTATTGCTTCCAACTTGGAACGCGGGACCAGTTGATCACAGTTATCAAACATCGCAGCACATCTTTCGCACATTGATCCTAGTTGCTTGGCTCTCTAATCATTTTTCTCTAGTAGTTTACTACAATCTAGAGTAACCGTGATTTCCCACTTAGATCAAATTATTCCAGCTACAGCAGAATACTCAAGATAGATCCCAGGGTTTTTGAGAATAGGCGTTAACTCATGCGTTTCGTTGATGTTGCCCGACGTAACGCTAATACCCAAGCTGAATAACCATGAAAGAGCCAAGAGCATCATTTCGGTGGATGTCATACCGCGCACCTGTGAAAGTCAAGATCAATGCATGCGTCGGCAGATTGCACGTTTCGCCATATGAAACTGTTCCCATCGTATTGTGTTTTTATCCTTTCTTCTGACTGTATCAAATTATCTCTGGCTGTTCTCTTGATTTCTGCTAGAGTTTTGATCAAATCACACAGATTAAAGTTGTAGATTTTAAGTTCGATTCCTTCAGGAAATTCATCTCTAGTGCGGACTTTGTGCCCATAGATTATTCCAGAGGGGCTGAAGCCTGAAGAACTGTGTACGGATGTATTATATTCAGACATTGCAAATGGAATTATTTCATCCCAATCTCCTTTCTCAGCGGCTTTTGTCCGAATTTAACGGCCAAGCATGGCATAGCTGCGTTCCAAAGACGCATTTCCTTGGGGATGGGAACTGGTGGTAGTTATTAATCTGGGGCCAAATATGTTAGAGAGTTCTTCGAGTAATCGGTTTTTGAAGCTTGTATTTCGGTCGCTGAGGACTATTTTTGGAACATCAAAGTTGGCAATGAATCGACGGGCACAGGGATGGCTAAGCAAAACTTTGAAAGCTGACATTGCATCGTCAGTATATGCCAGTTATTTGAGGGAGTAGTAGGCAGTGGACCTACGGTACTAATTGCCTCCTCAGAGAATGCTCCCATGGGCGTATTACTGATGATCATGGGTACTTTGGTGCGAAATCCAATCAACTTCCGCTCTCGACAAACCGAACATTTTTTTATGAACTCTCAAACAGTTCTTTTTCATTCTCTTCCACCGATATCTCTCGCGTATACGTCTATACGTCTTGCCTGTTTCCCTGTGGCCTCCGAATGAGCCAGAAAGTAGCTTATCTAGGATTGAAGGAATCTTTCCAGGAGTAGAGAGCACGCGCGGCTTCGGCTTCGGCTTCGGCTCAGGCTTAGGCTTTGAGCTGGCTCAGAGATTTCGACAAAATTTGAATATAGTTGTGACACACCAATTTATCTCGGTAGATTCATGATTGCTCAACATGTTTTGAGACTCATCATGATTTGCTCAATCTGTCGTTTTGAGATATTTAATAACAAAGTCAGCAAATGCGAGCTTTGTCAAGAGGCTCTAGTTAGCAGAGTAGTGCTCGTACAAAAACGTACTTGAGCTCAAATTGAAGGCCTGGTTTTATTGAAGTGAATCATAGAATTGAAGTCAGAGATTACTAATGCGCAAAAAAGATGAACTGTGGGATCGAACCTTCTTGCGTGTGTGTGGGTCGTGCGCGGGGTAGGGATGCGAGAGAGCTCATATGATGAGCTGCATATTCTACACGTAGGGCGCATGAGGATGTCGGAGTGGCTTTGAGGTTATTTTCGTGCCGTCCGCTACAACTAACTTTCTTGTGCACTTGCTTGTCATTTTTTCACACAAGGTAGTGGCGTAACCGAAAGATAATGGAGTTAGAATTGTGGGATCGCTGCAATCTCCACGATTAAAGAAGGGAGCGAAGGGATTCGACGTATCTCAGCTCATTTTTTAGCACATTCCAAGCTTTTTGAAACGGGGTAAATTCCTCATTTAATTCCGACCAAGTAGATCCGAGCCATTTCAGTTCTACAAAAGAGAAATTTTCCACGAAACCGCGAGAGCGTGTTCACTCTTACACATATCTCCAGCATATGTCCTGTCACTATTGCTCCTCGTAAAATATCTTGATGTATCTGAACACACCGTAAAGCTTATAAATATACTGAATATCCAAAGGTCTTCGAGTATCGTGATTGGTAGATTGCGCATGTGATAGTCACAACCAGTCGAATGTTCCGCTGATGTAAGATTAATGTTCTTGATAGGAAGCAATATTCATACCCCTCATCACGAGAACAACTACGTATTAATTCATGAACTCGTTACAGCGCCTTTCGGTTTGATTTTGATTTATTGAAGTACAATAATCTGATCAAATTGAATAATTGAACAAGTCCTGGTGGATATTGGATCCAATGAATCCAACCGATCTTATGTTGTGCAAAATGAATATGATTACACGTGTAAACGCTAAGAACCGGCTAGCGGACGGCTCGAACACAACCCCAAGGCCTCCCCGACATCCGCGCACGACCCACACACACGCAAGAAGCTTCCATCTCACATTTCATCCTTTTTGCGCATAATCAATTTTTGATTTCAATTCTATAATCCACTCCAACAAAGCCGGGCCTTCAATTTGAGCCGAAGTACCTCTATGCACCAGCACTACTTTGCTAACTAGAGCCCCTCGACCGAGCTCGCATTGGCTGACTTTCATATTAAATATCTCGAAACGACAAATTGAGCAAATCATAATAAGTCTCAGTATATATTGATCAATCACGAATCTACCGAGATAAATTGGTGTGTCCCAATTTTATTCAAATTTTGTCAAAATCTCTAAGCCAGCTCGAAGCCTAAGCCAAAGCCGAAGCCGCGCGTGCTTGCTACCCCTAGGTGAGGTATAGAGCATGTGCCGTAGCAGAATGTAAAAGTCAAAGGGAAGTGGCGAAATTCTTCTATAGAGGCGTCTTTCATTATTCGTTTAGGAAGTTCATCGGTCAATTCTCTTTTTGTTCCCACTCTGAATGACTCTAACCAGACTTTTGAATCGATTTTGACAGGTTGAATGAGCACAATTTAATATTACTCGGAGTTATGGGGGGAATTTTTCTTCCGCAAACAATCAAGCTATAGATGCGATTGCGATTTTTGGTGACTAGGAGGTCGCCGACTTCGGAATCTTGTATTTCTAATTCCACTCAATCGATTGCCTCTATATCGACGAGTAGCTTATTATTTAGTGATGGAACGCTCAAGCCGGATGAGATCTAATGCACTTGATTGTCTCTCGAATAAGTAAGACATTCTTTGGTTATGACTATGTTCAAAGATAAGGGTCTTCGCTAGCTTAAGTCGGATTGGATGGTCGAATCTATGCCACGGGTTGCGTTTGCACTTTGTTGCGCAACGGGCGGGGCAGCGTTCAGCGCAACGCTCAGTGTGACGCTAGGCGTGACGGTCGGCATGACGCTTGGGAGTATCCGACCGGGAGACAACTCATTTGGTTCCATTACACGCCCATCTTGGCAAAGTGGTCGTGGTTGTGTTGGTGGCTGTGATGGGAGCTGGTGTCGTCCTCGACGTCACTGTTTTCTTGGTTGATATTGCTCAGAGTTCTCCAGAACCTCGGAAATCTAGCCCCTCCACCGCCAGTCAGTGGGAATGGAGTAGATTCTGCTGATATTTTCCTCGACAGGGACAGCAAGGTTGCTTCTTTCTTTTCATGCGAGACCTTGCTCTATAGAATCTGGAGAAAATATTGAAAGATTTCATGGCCCAACGACGAGACCCGCCTTCTCATTGGCTTCTGCAGCTAGCTCCGCTCGACTCGAATTGATTTTCTTATCGACGTCCTCGTTGTTGGCAAAATGATAGTTCAGAAATGGAGAGCGGTGCGTTCTTTCATCATGCGAGAGAGCAAGACGGGAAGCATGTGTGCGTTGAAGTTAACAGAAGAATGAAATAGTCAAATGAATGATATGTCAAGTGCGTGAGCGAATTGATTAGCCTACTGATTCTGAGCCGTGATGAAGAAAGGTGATCATATCCACCATCGCGAACATGATGGATGACCATGTATAAGGGTCATATTTTTATTACTCGCGAGCACCAGATTTTTCTCCAGATCAAAAAAAGATGTCAGAACGAGGATTCATAATTTTCATAATGAATCATGTCATAATATATTCGGGACCTCACTAGGATTAGATGTGTCTAGGGCCGTGAAAACATGAGATTGGGAAATCCGTTTTGCATTGACTGGTTTTATTGAGAAAAGGAAATCAAATTGGAATTCATTCACATACAAATAAATATCCAGAATTGTTATAATCGCGAAATTCCCCTGGGAAGAAATGAAAATAAAATTCGATCAATCTTGACTGGATCGGAACCTCGGCTACAACTTGGAGAAAAATGGAGGATTAATCTCTGAACAAATCTACACCAGGTGAGAGAATGAGCCAAACAACTGTTTGGCTTGCTCGCGGAGCATAACTATGCTCCGCGAAAGAATACTCATTCAGTTCCTAGAAAAGGCAGTAATCGATATTTTCAACTAACCACCACGACGAGAATATTGTCCGCGCTCCACAATCCCCAGGTAGGGCAAATTTCACTGCGATTCGTCGCACTTTAAAGTTCCCAAATTACGGGCTATCTCGCGGGGAGCGACTACACCACGCGAACGCGACGCCAGGTCTCTTGTCCACCGCGTTGTGTGACAAAAAAGCATTCTCGAAAGTGTTAATGTGTCAGTGTATCAGCGCGAACCCGATGGAATGCATCTTCTTTAAGCCGGCAGCTGAGACTTACTCAGTGGGATCACGACAAGTCGCCACCCCTTTTCAAATCCGAGCGCCTCCACGTACAATTCGAACGGGATATTCTCGCCGTGCAAACATTGAGGACGAATCTCGAAAAATGGTAGGATTTTGATGGGAAGTTCTCGTGGCAGTGCATCCCACTACTTTGATTCCTAGTCCCAGGTATCGGAAACGTTTGTGGTTGCGGTCTTTTCCAGCCAAAAGGCTTGGGATGTGCCACGAGCTCGGATTTGGGATTGGGTTCGACCAGCCAGTTCAACGAGCTATTTCACATACCTAGCGCCAGGCATTGGTAGGTATCTCGCAAGCCGCGTCTCCCCGGCCGTGAGGCTTGGGATGAGGCTGTCCGAGAGAGGTGAGGGTGTGTCAGAAAAGAACATCAGCGTGTTTGTGTGTGTGTGTGTGTCTGTGCGGATCGCGTACTCACGTTTTAAAGAGGAGAGGCTTGGAGCAAAATCCAGAAAGAAGAGGACTCGTGGAGCCGGGGTAGAGGCGCAGCAAAATTGCAGAGGTGCGAGCCCTGGCAAGCCGGGATGTCAAGGCTGGTCGCAGAAGGCCGGACGAAGCGCTCTGGCCACTGCTGCCGCTGCAAAGTGATGCGCTGCAGAATGCGGCAGGTCGCGAGCACTTCCCTCTGGGACGGATCTGCTGCTGCCGCTCCTGCTGCCACTGCTGCTGCTGGTGGTGGTGCTGCTGCTCTGGTGGCACCACCGCAAGGAGGGCCTCGGCTCTGAGGACGTTACGACCCTCCGGATCCAGTCAACCGGGGTGGTTGGGAGTGAGCACTAGCTTGCCTAAACCCGCCCCACAACCAACCGCAAGGGAGACCCTCGGGTCCTGGGAGTTTGGCAGCTCCCCGGCCTCAGCCACTGGTCAGTTGGAGCCGGGACTCGGGTGCACTCAGCTGCACCCGAGGCCTGCTCCCAGCTGACCAACCGCAAGAGGAGAATCTTTTTTCAGAGGCTGACACCCTCCCGGCCCCAGTCACGCGCTCGCTGGAGCGCTTAGTCGGCGCACAGTGGGCTCAAAAGCCCTTTTTTCGATCGAAATTAATGTACCCGGGAAAATCGGGTCCAATCGAGACGTTCGAGAGCGCATTTTGAAGGTAATAACCTGTAGTTTGAGGATCCGGAACCCCTGAAGGTGGTTTCTTAGCTCTAGATCCTTTTTCAAACGAGCCAAGGTGTGATATTTGAAGATTTCGTAAATCGCGTATAATAATGAATCGATATCTTCAATTTGCTCTTTAGTTGAAATTTGTGCCGGCACGAGACCTCTTCTAACACCTTCCCGCGTCAAATACCTGTCATTTGCGCCCAGAAAGAGCGTTCCGAGTAGACGCCCAGAATTTTGGGGTCGATCTTGAGTCGCGAATCAGCTATTTTTTGACTGGTAACCGAGACGAAAACGCTATAATCGATCAGATTCGATGTGTAAAGTTGTTTGTGCCAGCACCTAACCTTTTCTAACACTTTGCCCCACCGGATACCCGTCATTTCCGCCCAGATAGAGCATGCGAGGTAGACGCCAAGAATTTTGGGGTCGATTTTGAGTCGCGAGGTCAATATTTTTTGACCGGTAATCGAGACGAATTAGCTAAAATCGATAAGATTCAATGTGAAAAGTTATCTGCGCCAGCATCGAACCTTCTCTAACACCTTTCTGCATTAAATACCTGTCATTTGCGCCCAGATAGAGCATCACAAGTAGACGCCAAGAATTTTGGGGTCGATTTTGAGTCGCGAGGTCAGTATTTTTTCACCGGTAATCGAAACGAATTAGCTATAATCGATCAGATTCGATGTGAAAGGTTGTTTGTGCCAGCACCAAACCTCTTCTAACACCTTCCTGCATCAAATACCCGTCATTTGCGCCCAGATTGAGCATCCGAAGGAGACGCCAAGGATTTTGGGGTCGATTTTGAGTCGCGAGGTCACTGTTTTTTGGCTGGCAATCGAGACGAATTAGCCAAAATCGAGCAGATTCGATGTGAAAAGTTGTTTGTGCCAGCACCTAACCGAAGAATCCGGTAAGATTCCGGAGTCAATCCGGGGAAATCGAAGCTGAATTTGAACTTTTATGAGAAAGTATTTTTGGAAGTGTTTCTGCCTCTTCAAGTGGTCCGCATAAGACTATGTGATCCCCATGTATATTGATCCGCTCAACACGATTTTTGATCGGGGGAACTTGAAAAAGTCGGCCAAGAATTGTTATTGATAAATTATTATGAACATTGCAAATCACGATTTTCTGGCCTGCAAAAGTTGCATTCTGATTTTCCGGTGCATTTAAAACAAAAAATTTTTCTCACAAATTTTCCATGAAAGTGCATCCTTTCTCCGTTAACAACGCCCAAAGTTTCAGAAAAGGCGGTTCTTGCGATTTTCAAACAATTATTGCTCGTCCAGGCCACGGGAATTTTTTCATCCATCATGGCTCAAATTACACGTCGAAGCATTCTCAACGAGTTGTAAATAAAGATTCTTCAGGGAATTGCTCCCCTCGTCTGTATTCTTGAAAAGAATCGAACGACCTTTCAATGCGCGTGTATGACTATATATCTGAGAAATATACATATACATCTCAGATATATATTCATTAACATGCATCGAAAATCTCGGTCGGGTCTTCTCGAGAATACAGACGAGCGAAGCCATCCTCCGACATGTATGTATTTTCGCAGGTTGGCGAGGCTTCAAGGAGTAATTTGAGCCATATAGAGTGGGAAACAACCACATCGAATCTGATCGATTATGGCTGATTCTTCTCGATTAACAGTCAAAAAATAGCTGATTCGCGACTCAAAATCGACCCCAAAATTCTTGGCGTCTACTTGGGATGCTCTATCTGGGCGAAAATGACAGGTATTCGATGGAAAAAAGTGTTAGAAGAGATTGGTGCTGGCACAAACGATTTTTCACATCGAATCTGATCGATTTTAGCTAATTCGTCTCGATTACCAGCCAAAAAACAGTGACCTCACGACTCAAAATCGACCCCAAAATCCTTGGCGTCTACTTGGGATGCTCTACCTGGGCGCGAATGACAGGGATTTGATGCAGGAAGGTGTTAGAGAAGGTTTGGTGCTGGCATAAACAACTTTTCACATCGAATCTGCTCGATTTTAGCTAATTCGTCTCGATTAACAGCCAAAAAACAGTGACTTCGCGACTCAAAATCGACCCCAAAATCCTTGGCGTTTCCTTGGGATGCTCTATCTGGGCGCAAATGACAGGTATCCGATGCAAGAAGGTGTTAGAGAAGGTTTGGTGCTGGCACAAACAACTTTTCACATAGAATCTGATCGAATATAGCTCATTCGTCTCGGTTACCAGTCAAAAAATAGCTGATTCGCGACTCAAAATCGACCTCAAAATTCTTGGCGTCTATTGGGGATGCTCTATCTGGGCGCAAATGACAGGTATTTGATGCAGAACAGTGTTAGAAGAGGTTTGGTGCTGGCACAAACAACTTTTCACATCGAATCTGATCGATTATAGCGAATTCGTCTTGGTTACCAGTCCAAAAATAGCTGATTCGCAACTCAAAATGGACCCCAAAATTCTTGGCGTCTACTTAGGATGCTCTATCTGGGCGCAAATGACAGGTTTTTGATGCAAAAAGGTGTTGGAAAAGGTTCCGTGCCGGCACAAGTTCCAACCAAAGGGCAAATTGGAGATATCGACTTATTATTATACGCGATTTATGGGTTCTCAAAATATGACACCTTGGCTCGTTTGAAACAGTATCTAGAGTCAAGAAATCACCTTCGGGGGCTCCGAATCCTCAAACTATAGGTTATCACCTTTAAAGTGCGCCTCCGAACATCCCGAGTGGACCCGATTTTCCCGGGTACATTAATTTTGATTAAAAAAAAGGCTTTTGGCCCCTCAATTTACAGTGCTCAGCATTGGAAATTATCCGACCACTTCTGAGTATAGTAAAATGACTGTTCTGAGTCTGTCGCTTTCACAAGACGACGGTAAATCCGCTCGCCCGGTGTGACATTCACGTCGGCGCGTCAAATCACACTGATCACAACAAACTTACTATTCTGAGCTTGACATTAATACGATCTTCGGTGGATTTTACGGGCACGCTCTGAATTGAGGTTCTAGCTCTTTAATTCAACCATAATTATGATGAATAATAATAGTGATAATGATACTAATTGAAATACTGATGAATCGACTCTCAATATTTGAGAAAAATATGTTGTCATCCTTGAGTTTACACCTTGGAAGGCCATTTTCTGTACTCTCTATGTACAAGTTTCGGGCATTTACCAGGAGATCTTGAAGCTGGATTCCTCGGATTAATTATCTTGAATAATAAGTCAATCGAGTTTATTTGTCGTTGTTTTATTTCATAACTGAATCACATCACACAAAAGCTTTTGAAGCAACACAAAGTCAAGTCAACGAATGCAACATTGCAGAATCAGATATGCATAAAACGAAGCTGTGCGCAATACAGCTCCCAATCTATTTTGCAAACTAAAAAATGATCTCAACTTGAGAGATGTTGCGATTAAATAACATTAAAATGAACGCTTAATGAACGAAACAGCTCAATCTACATTTGGAAAAAATTAAAATTATCTCAGAATCTTTTCTGAACACGAATTTCACATTTGACTTCTTGTGGATATTCAATGCACTGAACAAATTGATTACATTTGAATAATACGACTTGATCCAATATTTTTGAGTATCATTGCTCGTCCGCGTGGAATTTTGGAAGGCTTGTCTTATGGGATCATTATCTATACAATGAACATAAGTTTTACGAGAGTCAAATGAACACAACCATATACAATCTTGACAGTAAGGAACAAAACTGCACCAAAGTAAAATATCAAATCAAGATTAAAGTAACGCGTAAGCACTCTGCGTGTTGGATTGTTCTGAAATGGAATATTTCCTTCTCAAGTTCTGCAAGTCTTCATAAGGCGTATGCCATTCATGACCCAGCATGGAATTCAGTAACGAAAATACAAATATCTTCAATCTTGCCTAACTATAACCCTCATCAGAATACTGCTCCGGTATCGAACACGAACACATCATCAAATTGAGATACGTGTGAAGTATCAGAGTGCGTCACAATAGTACATTATGCACCGAGTTTGTGAGGTTGTCGTGCGCTCCTTTATTGCGTGAGAATTTTGATTCCCACGCAATTGAGTTTTGATACAACAGAATGGCTTAATCCTAACGAAAGCACGGATCATTTGGTTGAGTTATTTTGGATAAGCTTCTCAACTTAACTCGTATTATCAACATCACATCAAAATCCGGTCCATTGAAAAAGACTAGGGAATTGGGAAAAATTGTGATCTCGACTCTGAGAAGTATGTATTCCCACCAAGGTCAATTTTCCAAGTCTGCTTAAAATTGTTGAGCTGTCCGTAGCTCAAGATTGTTCGAATGCTTTTAAAGCAATAAGTACAACATGGTTTATTGAACATAAAGAAAGTGGAAAATTTCGGAAATTGTGATATTCTTCATCTCTTGTACGAATGATTCAAGAATAGATAAGAAAAATTGTATGCGCACATTTGGGCAATCAGCTACGTAGTGATAATAGTGTCAGAGAGTATTTACGGAAAAGATTTTCTGAATGGTTCCTCAATGAGCCTCGATGATGAATCGTAATGCACATAGTTATCAGTCAAGGATATCGAATGAAAATTAATCGACTATGTCGATATGACCAGACTCATCCATACGTATACCGCGTTATTACGTAATGTCATGCCGAAATAGTGATTAGTTGACATTTTTTATCTCAGTCACGAGCTGCTTCCTGCAAATCTTCATTTCGACGATTGATCAGATGGTATAGAGTGCACGCTTTTTGCCATCTTTTCCCAGACTTTGCTCGGCATCCTTTTTCATCTGTAATGATATCTAAGAACCTCATCTGGCAAAACTCGACCGAACATGACACTTCACGTGGGTGGGAATGATTGTATACGAAATAGGACGTGAAGAGAAGCTGGGCTGCCGTGAGAAAATCTGCAGAACTGTTAATGATGTTACCATCGATCACTAATGAATATGTTGGTTGTTGTTCACCTAGAAAATTTAAAATGATCGTCACCCGATACTTCATCTACAGAGATGAGCCAGTATCGTGAGTCGAATTGAAAATCTCACCCGACTTCAGAAGGTCAGGATGACCTAGATTCAGAACTTCCGAAGAGTCGTCCTGAAATGATAATTCATTCATGAAATGATGAAAGTTACAGCTAAGTCTCATCAGCTTAGTAATGTGTGATTAACTCACCTCGTTGTTTCTCAAGACTTTGTCTACGGGTTCTTTGAAATGCTCAAATATGGCCTCGAACGCAGCGGTATACTTTTCTTCATCAGATGCATTATCTATGTCGCTCGGTCCAGTTTCTTTCACTCCTTGAGCAAGTATAGCCTCAACATCATTCTTATAGTGTTGTATCATAAGGGCTGGATCAGTCTCGGTGTGGAGCTGGAAATGTCTTAGTTGATAGGTAGGGTCAAATAGAATTGGCTACATAGAGAGCACTTCTGAAGATGTCACTTTCGCATTTTGATTATTCATGAATAACCTCTGTGTGACGAAATTTGATACAAAATCATTATCAATATCTGCTGGGTTTTCATAAGTTGGACAATGGAGGAGCTTCTGTCTTTTTTGTTCTTGACTCGCTTCATCCTCTCCATCTGGATAAGAGTCGGGCTGCCAATTTGGGCTCCCTGCCTTGATAGACGCAAGATATTTCGTTTTGTTGACCTTGATTCCCAGTGCAGTGTCAAGTGATTTTCGCTTATTGGGCCGATTGCAGTTAGTATTGTGATTTTGTATGGCATTAGCTAATGAAGAATATCCATTTCCCATGCGAGTACCGTCCTGTTTGCGATCTTCAAACGTTTCGGGATACCGTTCCATCATCTGTTTGGCGACCCTTCGACGAGTTTCTACAGGTATACTGGTTTTAAAAAATCTCATGTCTTGCACTACTCTGCTCACGCATTTCGTTGTCAATTCTTTGCTTCTCTCACCATTTTCTAACTGAGCCAATACTTGAGGACTGAATGATTCCCAAGCGACTTGAAATTCATCCCAATCCTTTATGCGCCGATTAGCCAAAACAGACTGGACAGGATTATCACCGAGATTCCGCAGATCAGCTATGGAGGCATTTGGCTGGTCATCTGGTTGTATATCTTGCGAGCTTCTCGATTGGTTTCCTTGGCCTTCGTCTTCACCTAATGCGTTGTTGGATGAAAATAATGTGTTGGGCAAATCGGCTGGAGATATGTTCATATCAACGTTTTGTAATGGTGCTGATGGTTGTGACGGCAGTATTGCGATGGTATTGAAACGTTCTTGCCAGATTTCGTTTTCTTGTAAAATGATGAAAGGCTCGTTTTGGAATTGTTTGACCATCTTAACATCATCAATCTCTGTTCCATCAGACTCTAGAACGATTGTAGATCCCACAATCTGTAATTTCGTACTGCATCCTATCAGTATATCTTCAAGAGAGAGAGAGAGATGTGCTCTTTTCGTCAATTTCAAACAATTTCTTCTTTTGCCTATCACTTGACCAGATTTTGAGGTACACCATCTGAAACCATACAGGGTTAATCATTGTAGCTATCGAAAAATGTATTCATCATCGCATCATGAGAAAAAGTGAAGCGTGTATGAAGAATGTATAAACTAGATTGGTACGAAATTGGCACGATCTAATTCAATTGCTTGTTCAGAATTGAAGCATGAAGTACGACTATAGGCTCTCAGGCGGAAAATCATATTTGTATGCATATAGATCAATTTGAGGGTTCAAGTAATTTGTAGAAACCAAAATTAGTTGATAGACCTGACAGCGAGACCTGACTATAGGAATCAAGATCAAATACCCAAGAGTTTCAAACATAAGTACAGATGATGACAGATTTCTACTTTCAAAATGATTCTCCACTTGATTGAACGATAGAATTGGTTAATGCAAGGCACGCAAGAAAATCATACGAACTTGAGAAATCAAGGACTTACAACATGAAATTTGATTAGTTTCTCATGGGAACAGATCTGCGGTGTGTGCTATTTATGGAAAATCCTTACAGAGTTTCATATATGTCGATCTTGTCAGTAAATGAGTTGTTGCAGGCGTGAAAGTAAAACACGATTTACAATGGTTTTTGTTCAAGCGGCAAATCTAAAATTCGAAGACAGTACAAACCATACAGACTGAGATTCGCAGAAGCTAGCTTTCTGCAATATGTTTGCAGTTGAATGAATTCGGATGAAATACAAGCATGCAAGTCGACAAAAAATATCAAAGGATTCACGTTACTCTCATTGCAATATTGCGAGAAATATAAATTTGCAGAAAGATATGAGCCATCTTCCACTCAGTCGGTGATCAATAATATGTGAGCAATACTATCCATAGCTGTATGTAACCACTGAACAAAGGTAATAGCAAAAAGCTTGACTCAAATCGGGATTTTGGAGAGGGGAGTCCGAACATGAACACTTCCCAACGACCTGAAGTGCGTACCCGATTCAAGATTTTCTGTCTCGCTAGCACTCGGAACGTAATTGATTAGTGCAAGTGAGACAGATCACAAATTGCATCAGCGAGGGTAATTCAGATCATTGGGGAGCGTGCGATCACCATCACAAGACACTCAAATGAGGATATATGGAGCAGACGTTTTGAATCAATATAAACTAGTGCAACAGTTTCGAATAGGCACGCGGAGCAATACATGCACTGACTTCATTGACTTTTTCGTCGAGATACTTACAAGAATTACAAATCCTTTTCGTAAGGAGCGTATTTGAATACGTAAACTTCCATGGACATAATAGAAGATGGAATCACAGGATCGGGAGAGAGTAGGGACGAGTAAGGGAATACAAGATTATCATCTACTGAGTCATCATCGCAGTCTTCATAGAGTCCAAAATTCGAGTTGTATTCGATTGAGCAGGTTTTACCGATGAAAAACGCTATCTTGTCTGTTTTATCAACCAACATTGTAGCTATCTGAGAAAGGACAAAATTGCCATAATAATCCTGCCCAACACAAACATACATTCCTTTCTTGTAATGGATTCCACGAAACTGGACATCATCGCAAACACATCTTATTTCTGCGTCATCCACATTGCAGTTGATTATTAGGGGTTCCAGATTTTTTTGAACTTGTTCTCTACTGGAATGGCGTGGATCGACAAGCTCTGCAGAATCTTTGAATTGAAAAACTAAGGTGGATTGGAGCAATTGATGTTTTTCTGCCAACGTTCCCGTTACATCTTTGTAATTTTGCATATGTTTTATAATATCTTTGAATGGCTTGAGCTTTGCTTCGAAACGTAAGGTCCACAAGTATTTTGGAGGTCCGAACTCTTCGATTAGTTCAAAAAGACGCTGAAGATAGCCGTGTTTTGGTTTGATTGGAACTTTCGGGAAATTTTCCACTCTCAATTCCAAGTACGATATTATTTCATCTCTCAGGATAACTGTTTGACCTTTGGATAGAGCTGGA
>JAPYYZ010006072.1:0-10130 GCA_030522705.1 Eretmocerus eremicus | reverse complement strand
TTTATCCTGGTAATAAATTAGTAAGAAAAAGGTAAGAAAAAGTGAGCTAGGTCTGATGCGATTCTGCGACTTATCCTTCGCTAGCTTCAGGGACCCCATTTTCTCTAGTAGGGAGAAGTGATCTGGGCCCTTTGAGAAATCAGCTCAGTTCTTTCCAGGTATTGATGAGACTATGGTGAAAGTTTCATCAGAAACCCGCTGTTATGACCCAGTTAGTTTCAGGAAAATCGAGTTTCCTCCGCAAGTCTCCATGTTAAAGTGGCCAAAATAGGAACACTGATAACTTCAGTGCAAGGTACCCTAGCTTCTCAAAAATTTGCAAATGACTCTTTCTCGTCGGAATAAGCAAAAGTACAGAGTTTCATCAAAAACTCGCTGTTAATTATCTACCATAGGAGATTCCTCAAGGCTGATCCATCGGTAATGTAAGATTAAATCATAGTTTGCACGACAATCCAGTTTCCGAATTCCTCAACTATGTGGTTTGGCATTTGACCTTTCGAATTCGGGCGGTTGAATCAGCAGCAGCGGTCCCTCAGAGTCATCATTCATTGATGAATGTAACAATTGACGTGTACCCACTTCGGGCACGCCCCAAAACAGATGGTCCCGATTACAATCACGACAATGTACCTATTTCAGATCACTCAATATGACAGTCCCACCCGAGAATAACAGGTGAAAGTGTATTAAACATTTGAAAGTGTTATTCTACATCAATTGGACCAATTGTATACTAATAATTCCATCACCGGAATGGTTCAAGACGTATGAGTGAATCCCGCGAACCTTTCACTTCCGGAGATCCAGGCCGAAAATTCATGAAATTGGGAGTATTGGATCATCTTAGCAAAACATGGATGAAAAGGGGTACTCTTGTCATTTTTTATCTGACCGAAAGCTCCTTCCCTCAAAATCATCCCAAAGTAACGATTTTGAGAGAATTCGCTAGGGAACTCGTCTAGATTTTGAACTTCGTAGTGATGTCGGAGAAAAAAGCCTTGTCCGTACAAGCTCAAAATGCATTTGCATAATGTGCTAACAATGTACTTCAAGACTGTACATGACAGAAAACTGTGCCCTCGACATAAGATGAACTATAGGCTCTCATATATACGGAAGCAGATTTTTGTGAGAATTGAATGTTAGAGCGGTAAGATTTTTCCTGAGAAAAAGTCTTCTGATATTCGCTCTGGACCAATGAGATCTCATTCAACACAGTTAAAGCTATCAGAAAAAAAAATTTTCCAAGAGTGTGCTCACAGTCTACGAAATTTGATACCTATTTCAGAGAAAAAATGCCTTGCGCCACTCGATATTGAAATACTCTTTTTCAGCGAGCAAACTCAGAGCTCTTGAGGAATGGATGCCAAATCACTTGCTCATTCTTTTTCAACACAACAGTTAGGTAACCGCACAAAGCTCAAGGTCGCATCCGTTCGTCTTTTGATGCTATCGCTCTAATAAAGTTATTTTGGAATCCATTTTTCTGTGAAATGCAGGATGGATGCTGACATTCAATCGAATCATAGTTCAAAACTGCTCTAGTATATAGCTATTCAACAAAGATGGGTGGATATAGATCAGAGAGATTACGGAATAAATTATGAAGGTCGAAGTTCTTGTAATTTGTCAGGCCCACATGTGTTACAGAACTTTGAGTCAATTTTTTTTTTCTCGAAAATTAATATCGAGCCAAAATGTTGTCTTTATGAAACTAAGAGAGCTCGGCTCAGCTTTATCAAAACGAGACATATTTCGGCTCATTCTGAAGATTTTCCTTTGATACCGAAAATGAGTTGGGGTAAACCTCAGATTATTGAGTTAGGCTAGAGTTAATGGTACGAGAAGCTCCAACTTTTTTCGAAGGAGAATCCGCGTTGTCAAAAATTATTATTCCTCATTTGTGAAACTAGAACAACCTGACTATACAGTATGAAAATTTGACACGTTATCGCATTCCGAAGCTTTTGAAATAATCTCCGAAGTAAGCTCAGCTATGTCGGAAATTATTGAGTTTCACCGAAATTAGAATCCATAAGCTTAGTATGTACCCATTCACGGGTACAAACGCCTTAGAAATATCGGAAATGAACTATAAATCTGATAAATTTTCGTGATTTGTTATTTTTTTAAAGTTTTTGATCGAATAAGATGAAGTTTTCCAAAATCAGCGATTCCCTCAAAAAAGTTCTTTACAAAATGAGTGGCACATGTGAATTTCCATCATGCAGAGGTGTAGAAAGCACCTGGAATTCGTTTCGAACATGTGCCACTCCAAAAAAATTTTTCGTTTTTACGAGGCCCAAAGTAAAAGGTTCGCGGAATTTACTCATAGATCGACTTCGATTGTTTGGTATCCGTAAGTCTGTTAGATATCCATAGCCACTCCAATATTCATTTATTGTCGTTATCCTTTCCCTCTTGATCTATTCTCCTTTCAATGTAATTTGAAAAGGAAGTGAGTCTAGGTTGAAGTCAAATTATGCCTTTGTTGATTTCAGAGATGATTGATAAGTTGTTGATCCGTGATAGGAGCACGCGATGAGAATTGTGTCCCTATCTCGAATCACGTATCAATTACAACTTGAATTGATAGTTGCGTCTCAATATAGTTCTGTACTCTCCCAAAGTATCATACATGAGTTGTTCAATGGTTATCAAGATCTGATATGCCACCTACTTGCTGCTGTCGTGGTATGATGATGCAGTTTCCGCTAACGTTAATAGCTATGGAAGGCAGGTTTGGTCAAAATCGCTCATATTTTGAGTTTTGATATTCATTATTTTGATGTAATAGGTCGCTTGGAAAAAACTGATATGATGGAATTTTTTCCAAAATGGATGGAACATCCATTCAAAATAGAAGCGACCTGTTGGGGTAGACTTTAATCCTTTATTTCGATCATTATTGGACAACTGGAGGTCATTCACCTCACTTGGTAGAACGAACAAACAGTGGCTGAGATAAGTAAGAAGAGGCGCCGATTGCGGCACTGCGCTGTATCTATAGCGCATGCTTGATTCGTGATATCGATAACTCAGCTTTGAGTCGACTAATCGATAGCAAACTTGAGACATGCACCCTTGCGTATGTGTGAAGCATATATTTAAGATTTCGGAAAGATTGAGCGAACAGTTTCCTCAAGAAGATGCGCTTCTACCGCGCGCCGCTCAAAAGAGCTCGCTCGAGCGAAGCGCGGTAGAAGTAGACTTTTCCCTAATACCATTCTCTGGAAAGAATCGAAATCTTTTGCCGGGAGATATTGTAATGATTTCAATCCCTCCATTTTTCATCCCTCTGTTGATAATCGAAAATTCATTTTTCTATCCTGTGTAACGGGGTTCACCGAGGCGGGAAGGGCTCGAGGGTGACAAATAACCAGGCCGAGGTATTCTTGACTCGATTTTTCTATTCAGTTATCTGAACGTGTGGGTGTAAATGAGTGCGTGAGAGACGTGACGTGAAGTTAGACTAGTGAATGAAATTGGTTGTCGAGCGGTCGTGTTTCTTCCTGAGCCGCGCGCGCGTCGAGATTTATATATCCTCGACGCCTCGCGCCTCGAGACCGAAAAGTGCAGAGGTTGGCAAAACGTGATCGCGCGACATACGCCTTTTGGAGGTGCATCGCGCGGGCTGTTGCCGACCGAGCCGACGGGAATGCAATTGCACAAGAGTGCGCCCGTCACACCTGTCTCGTTCCTAAGTCTGGAAAAACTACCAGAAATCATCAGAAAATACGTATACAATGTTGAAAAAGCCAAGATTTTTGAGAAACACCCAATTCAAGATGTCCACGAGCTATTTCACGTGCTATTCTATCTGTCATTCCACGTGTAACACCTGTGGTGAGAAACGGAAAGGAAAGTATTCTCTTCTCCAATGGAGAAAACCATTGCACAGTAACTGTTACCTTGTGTCAGTGGATTCTCGTCAACCGTCCGTGACGGTAATAGTTACTGTGTGTCACAGTTGAGGGCTCGCGTAAGGTGAGGTTTGTACACTCCCGCACCATGCTGACAGAATGTACTCCCTTTACCCGACGCGAGCCCTCAGCTGTGTCGCAATGAATCTGAAGTTAGCAGGGAGGTAGCAGGAGGGTGGCACGCGTTTTCCTGAGGCTTCTGAACCTCGAAATGAAAAGTACTCATTCTTCTGAATGATGAAAGGAAATGATCCTGCTACGGATTAACTCCACTCACGCCTTCAATTTTGAGGGCGGTTAAAATTAGGGGTGGATCGTGGAAAATTCCGGTGAAGGCATCGAACGGGGCCGTTCCGGAGATTTCTGGGCTCGCTGAGCCCAAGTATATTATTGTCCACCCTCGATCTCGTGGAAGTGTGGGACAAACCTCCCCTCTCGAGATGGGAGGGTGTAGGGGGAGGGTATATTGTGAGAAATCGATACGAATGAACGATGGAGTTCCACCTAGGGATCTCAGGGCTGCTGAGTTCGAATATAACGTTGATGGACTTGGGTCTCATGCAGGGTTGGTTCCGGTCCCAATCTCGTGAATGGAAGGAGGATATTGGGGGGGCGGGAGGGGGGGGGGGGGGGGGGGAACATCGAAAATCGACAGTAGAGTGCCCATTTGAAGAGGATCCCGTTAGGATGTTTTGGGTTCGTTGAAGTCGAATCAGACGTCGTTGAGCCCCCGTCACTCAACAGGGTAGCCACAGACCCTCACCAGTGAATGGGGAGGGGAAGGGCGAATTGGAGAATTTAAAGGGGAGTGCCAGGACAAATGAAAAAGAGGAGAGCTTGCGGTTATTGAACTCGAATATAACGTTGAATTTTGATACTATATGACGGTGCTTTCAGCCCTTGTCTTCGTGGATGGGAGGGAAAGGAAGGGGGGAATCATGAGGAATCACTGTACGGTCGTCGAAGGGTATCATCATTGGAGTTTTCGGGGTCAATGGACTCGAATATAACACAATTGAGACCATATTCAGTGCCAGTATGGGTCCGACATTCATCCTCGTGGTAGAAAAAACGAAAGGGAAGAAGGGAATCCGTACGGGTGCAATGAAGGAGGTTAACTTTCAACGTTTCCGGTACAACGTAGCTTGAGTATGACCTGATTGAACCTCAGTATCGTCATGGAAAGGGTCTAGCCTATAGAGAGACGAGTGAGGCATCGTCTCGAGCTCACCCATGTGAACCATTACCGCCAGAGTTTGAATAGAATTTCTTTGAAACGGTCACTAATTGCTCGAGTTGGTGTAATCACTTGAACAGTTTTCGAGTTTTATCTGCTGTCTTTCGAGTTGACCACCCTCAAAAAATCGCCGCTGAGATGTGGAGTCGGACAAAATGACCCCATCCCCTGTGGGGGAGTTACAGCGTTGACAAACTGAAATGTGCAGTCACTATACTATTCTATATGTCACTGAACCGTTACAGCTGTGAATCCTACTAACTTCCCGAGAGGGCCGGAGCTCCGCAATGCTTGTACCTCCGCCACCTAACTAGAAAAATGAGTTGATCACTACTCAGTGATACTTGTACATCATCATCACATCATCACATGTGACATACAGCGGTTCCAGAAAATGAGCATGTCGCATTCCCGAGATGGAGAGCGTCAAAGAGCTACGAAAGCTGCCAGACTCGCGTTTTCGCCTGTCTGCTGGCAGTCTGGGTGAAAAATATGAGATACTCACTGCTTAGCAATGCTCGAAGATCATTGAAGCATCATGACGTGTAACAAACGATAGTTCCGGCGAATGCACATGTCGCACATCTGAGATAGAGAGCGACAAAGAGCTCCGGGCACTGACTGACTGGCGTTTTCACATGCCTCCTGGTTTTTTAGGTGGAGAACATGAGTTGTTCACTGCTCAGAAATGCTCGAACACCACTGTCATATCACTACGTGTAACATACAACAGTTCCAGCAAATGACCTGCCGCAATTCGGAGATAGACCGCCACAAAGAGCTAACAGCACTGCCAGACTGGCGTTTTCACCTCCCTGCTGGTAGTCTGGGTAAGGAATATGAGATAATTACTGCTCAGCAATGCTCGAAGATCATTGGAGCGTCATGGCGTGTAACATACAATGGTTCCAGCGAATGAATACGTCGCATGTCGGAGATAGAGAGCAACAAAGAATTTTCTTCTCCCTGCTCGATCTCTGGGTTGGAGATATGAGATGTTCACTGCACGGCGATGCCCGAACATCATTGTAGCACCAACACGTAGAACATACAACAGTTACAGCAGAAGATGCATATCGCATCTTCGAGATAGAGCGCCACAAAGAGCTGCGAGTGCTGCCAGACAGGTATTTTCAACTTCCTACTGGATCTCTGGGTTGGAAGTATGAGATGCTTACTGCTCCGTGATGCTCAATCATCATCTCAACGGCATCACGTGTATTCTACAACACTACCAGCGAATGAACATGTCGCATTTCCGAGATAGAGAGCGACGAAGAGATCAGAGTGCTGCCTGACTAGCGTTTTGGCCTGCCGGGTGGCTCTTTAGGAGGGAAATATGAGTTGCTCACTGCCCACAAACGCTTGAACATCATTGTCACATCAACACGTGTAAGATACAACAGATCTAGCGAATGAACATGTCGTATTTCCCAGATAGAGAGCGACGGCGTGCTAAGAGTGCTGCCTGAGTGGCGTTTAGCCTGCCTGGTGGTTCTTTAGGAGGGAAATATGAAATGCTCACTGCTCAGGAATGCTTAAACATCATCGTTGTATCATCGCATGTAACATACAACAATTCTAGGGAATAAACGTGTCGCAATTCTGAGATAGAGCGCCACAAAGAGCTACGAGCGCTCTCAGACTGGCGCTTCCACCTCCCTGCTAGATCTGTGGGTTGGAAGTATGAGATGTTTACTGCTCAACGATGACCAAACATCATCTTGTTACCAACACGTGTAACATACAACAGTTCCAGCCAATGGACATGTCGCAATTCCGAAACAGAGAGCAACAAAAAGCTGAGAGCGCTGCGAGACTCGCGTTTCCACCTGCTTGCTGGGTCTCTGCTTGGGGGATATGAGATGTCCACTGCTGAGCAATACTCGAACATCATCTCAACATCAGCACGTGTGATGTACAACACTTCCAACGAATGAACATGTCGCATCTCCGAGATAGAGAGCGACAGAGTGCTAAGAGTGCTGCCCGACTGCCGTTTTGGCCTGCCGGCTGGTTTCTTAGGAGAGGAATATAAGTTGCTCACTGCTCAGGAATGCTTAATCATCATCGTAGCATCATCGCGTGTAACATACAACAGTTCCAGCGGATGAACAAGTCGCAATTCGGAGATAAAATGGCACAAAGAGCAAACAGCGCTTCGAGATTAGCGCTTTCAACCTCCGTCCTGTTTCTCTTGGTCGAAAACATGAGAAATGTATTGGTCAGCATCGCTCGAACATCGTCGTCACATCATCACGTGTAACATACAACAGTTCTAGCGAATTAACATGTCGCATTTCTGAGGCAGAGAGCGATGAATTGCTGGAAGCGCTGCCAGACTCGCGTTCCCACCTGACTGCTGGTTCTCTGGGTAAATGATATGAACTGCTCACTGCACATAAATGCTCGAACATCATTGTCACATCATCATATGTAACATAGAACAGTTCCAGCGGATGAGCATGTCTCATTTCAGAGATAGAGTGCGACAATTAGCTACAAGCGCTACCAGACTCGCGTTTCTACCTTCCTGCTGGTTCTCTGGTTGGAAAATGTTTGATGTTCACTGCTGAGCAACACTCGAACATGATTGTAGCATCATCACGTATGATATACAACAGATCCAGCAAATGAACGTGTCGTGATTGGGAGATAGACAGCTACAAAGAGCTACGACTGCTGCCAGACTGACGTTTCCACCTTCTTGCTGGATCTCTGGGTTGAAAGTATGAGATGTTCACTGATCAGCGATGTTTGAACAACATTTCAACATCATCACGTGTAACATACAACAGTTCCAGCGAATGAACATGTCGCATCTCCGAGATGAGAAACGACGGGGAGCTAAGAGCGCTACCTGACTCGCGTATTCACATGCCTACTGGTTTTTGAAGTGGAAAGTTTGGATTGCTCACTGCTCAGCAATACTCGCACATCATTGTCACTTCATCACATGTAACATACAACAGTCCCTGCGAATAAACATCCCGCATTTTGGAGCTAGAGAGTGACAAAAAGCTACGAGCGCCGCCAGACCCCCGTTTTCACCTGCGCTGGGTGGAAAATATGGGATGTACACGTACGACATTCTCCTGGCCCCCCTGAAGAATGATCATCATCCCAGTCTCATATCCAAGCTATCATTCTAACTCCATCTCTCTTACATGCTAGCAGACGGTTAAACTGGGAATTTTGAGAAATGTTCAAGATTCCCATTTTCATTCTAAATGATGGGCATTTTTCGATTCTTCGATCCGAGGTCTCGTTTTTTCGCAGGTTCGCCTGCCTGCTAGCAGACGAAATAGTTAACTTCGAAATCTTCAGAAGCCTTTGAGATCCTCCTTTCTATTCTCACAAATGAACATCAATTGGCTTCTAGACACGAGGTCTCGTTATTGCTCCAGCTCACCTGCATGCTTGCAAACACTTAACCTCAAAATCACAGCAAATGTTCATGTATCTCCATTTCATTCTAAAGAATGAACACCTTCCCCGTTTTCCGACCCGAGGTTTTGTCTTTGCTCCTGCTCGCCTAACTGCTGGCAGACAGTTAACCTCAAAATTTCAAGAAAGATTCTCATTTTTATCCCCAAGAATGAACATCTTTCCGTTTTTCAATCTGAGCTCTCATTGTTGCTCCAGCCCAGCTGCCTGCTAGCAGACAAAGAACCCCAAAATTTTGAGAAATGTTCAAGATTCTTCTTTTCATTCCCAAGAATGAACATTTTCCCGTTCCTCGATCCGAGGTCTCATTCTTGCTCCAGCATACCTGCGTGCTAACAGACAATTCACCTCAAGATTTTGAGAAATGTTCAATATTGTCCTTCTCATTCCCAAGAATGAACATCTCTCCATTTTTCGATTGGAGGTCTTTTTTTTGCTCCAACCCACCTCGATGCTTACTTCAGATTCATAGTGTCGCACAGTAACAGTTATCGTCGCGGGCGGTTGCAAGGACCTACTGACCCAACGTATCAGTCGCTGTGCGACGGTTCCCTCAACTATTCTCTCCACTCAGTGCACGTGGAATAACACCTGTAAAAACACCTGTGGAATCAAGTACGATTATGGGCCAATCCCAGACTGACAATAGCAGATTTGTTGCACGTGCTGTTCCACGCAATACAATCTATGGAAACAAGAGATTCGACCTCGAATGTATGAACTGCTTGAAGCGATTCTTGAATGTATGATGATAAGAGGTGATTTCATACTTCCGATTCTCATCGCAAATATATGACTCTCATCGAGAAGATGTTCTCATCATTCGAGGCATCTCATCAAAATATATGACCGCTAAGGTGGGTGCTAGCGCGGGAAGTGATCAGTAGGGAGAAAATGTGCCTCATCAATCCAAGAATAATTGATGAGGCTTCAGGGAATCATGACTTGATAAGTCCATCTTTTATTGACAAGATCACATTCCACAGAATCACTAACATTTTCAATTGATATTACTGAATATGAATATGAATAGAATATGAATATGAATATGTGAATGAATAAATATGATATCGACTTAAGGGGATACCCAACCTTCATTTTGACTTGATCGGGAAAAAATCGCTTATGAGTGGAAATTTACATTTATATACATGTTTCCTATGCGAGTTCAATGCCCAAATCAGATTTCTGGAAAAAAATTATTTTTGACCTTTGATAATTTTTTTCTCGTGATCCATGCATCAGAATCCTTATTCCATGCAGGAAGTTGTTTGAAATCATTCCTTCGACCTACAAAAAAATTTTGGTGCAAAAATATTGAGATGCGCGAGAGGAGTGTCTTTTTTTGTGAAGTCGAATGCTGGTGACCATCAGAAAAAACCAACTCATGAATGTTTTGAGTTCTATGATTACATCTGACCTATTCTTTGACATCCCAATGTTACTAAGCATACCTTATACAAGTTTTTCTATACTATGTACATTATAAATATCTCAGAATAGTCCAGGACTATAACTCG
>JAPYYZ010006071.1:0-12061 GCA_030522705.1 Eretmocerus eremicus | reverse complement strand
GCGTAGTTTCAACAAAACATGGCGTCGAGGATAGAACCGAAATGCGTTGGGTTATAAAGGGGCCATCTCGAATCTTTCCAATTATGACACTTTGAAGACTCGATACGTCAAATCACACCACGAATCATTTCAAAATCGAGTGAGGTTCTACACCCAATTTGTCAGCGAGCACGTGTGCAAACGAGTTAAAGCAGTGGTCTCCATACTTTCAATGCATTTCAGTACTATCCTCGACGCCATGTTTTGTCGAAGCTGCACCTGAGCTCGCGCAACTCAATCTATAAGGGGGAACCCAACATCCACGGTGAGCAATGAGATTTTTCCACCGGGGAAGCGCGAAACTCAACTTTACTCCAAGTGAAAATTACAAAATTAACTGGTTTGTGCCTTCAAGTGGAGATAATACATTTCGCTAGGAAGCGCAGATGGTTTTGAATTGAGGGATCGATTGTAGGCCAAACGAAGCAAAGGCTCTCATTCTGTTCGGCTCTTATGGCTGAATTATCTACATAGTGAGAAGAGATACGATCCAATTACAACCAAAATAGTAGAGTAACTGTTTCCAAAGTAGGTCGGAATATCGACTACCACTCCAAAAGCAGTAGAGCTACCACCCAGGTTGGTACTTCGCCGATCTCTGTGACGTGCGAATCGAGTGAGGTGTATTTTTGACTGAGGCCAGAACACATTATCCCGACTGAGAAAACCAACTTTTCCGCTTCGTATGGGAAATTACTAGATTTCAGATGCAAGAGCGTCAATTTTGTGATCTGTGCTCAGAGTAAAATTAGCACGCTCCGCGTTCTTGATAAGTATAGTAGTTTTTGATAACAAAACAGGAAGGCTAGGTTCTACTGTCCAAATGATATTTCCCATTCCAAACCAAGTCGAGGATCAGAAACATTACGAGGATTCGCGTAATGTCTCGCTCAAGTGTCAAGCATAATATGAATCGCCTCGCCTGAGAAAGACAGTCAAAGAACTATTAGGGAATAGCGCAGTCCCATCGTGCAGACGATCGAAAGATAGTATTTACACCTCAATGGCATATCTTAATGTGATACTAGGAACTTGTGGCCATCGCTTCACTTCGCTTACATCCATCCCTTTTGCAACCTGTTCGCGCTGACGCGCGAGATACACAGTTTGATCCAGAAAATTTATGAGTGACGTCTTTGTTGCTATCATGATACATTAGAGATTAGTTTGCTACGATTATGAATTTGAGGAATTCCTTCCACAGGGTGGTTTATAGATGAAATAGTCACATCGTCTCGTGGCTTGATGATGCATGAGCATATGAGTTTTGGAAAGAGGCTGAGAGGATAATCCAGTTATTGGCTGTAAAAATAGCTAGGATAGAGCAAGTGTTGTTATGATCTTTTTGGAACCGACCATCGACTGAATAATGCGTCTGGAAGCCAGGCACAGGTGCTAATATAATACATACTAATTAGATCCAGGAGGCTCCCCAACAATCTCCGAACCCAAATTCCAAACGGGTAATTAACAGTCATAATTCACTCCAGTTTCCTAACCCAAGCATATTGCGCACATCCTCACAAACATACTAAGCGAAACCAAGGAGGAATATCTCGGTCTGCCGTATTCTCAGCGCCGAGGATTGGGTCGAGCAAAGCGCGGAGAGTGATGCAGTGGCACGAAAATAATGGTTCTCTGGGTGTGCCCTGTAACATCTTTGAGAACGCATAAATTTGCAAGCGTTGGCCTTGGCGTACCTGCATCCCGGCAGTTCATCTACTGCGAGCAAGGTGCGAGAGAGGGTAGGAAATTTATTCCTAGAGAATCCGTTTAATGAACAATGCCTATAGACCCTGGAACATAATTACGAGTTTCAGTGGAGTATTTGGTCTGGAGGTAATGATAGTAGTTGTTCAAAGCAGAGATTTATGGAAGGAGCAGGAAGAGATTCTCCTGTAGAATAATATCGTTGAACGAATTGTGAACCTTATCCCATTTCCGATATTACCACTCTAAATCTCAAATAGTGAAATCTTACAAATGGGGCCTGCGTGGAAGAAGGGCCTAACTGCATATGGCTATTTTGAGGAAATTGATAAAAACTTGATAGAATAAACACAATATGGGTATCTTGAAGAGGATAGCATTCTCCAAATAAATGACGCCGGAGTGGATTATTTTGATCTTTCGATCGATTCATAAAAAAAGTAAGTCCATTTCAAAAGATGCAGTCAGACCCTTTTTACCAATATTAAGGTTATGTGAAAGCTCTACCTCACCAACATTCATCATGAATTGTTTTGAATTAGAACGAAACAATATACTAAAAAAGCTCCAATCCAAACTGCGTATTGGCAGAATGCACCAGTAAGTAAAATTTTGGAGTGTCCGTGGAAAGCTCTTTGAGGAATTCCAACTCTAGTGCCAATATATTATAATTAGAACAGAGTCGAGATCATTCCAAGATCACTCCAAAATTTCACACAGTGGTGTATTCTGGAAATACGCATTCTGGATTAGAGCTACTTTCTCGAAATATTGTTTTATTTTATTTTAAATCAATTTATCACGAATGTCGGTAAGATAGAGCTTTTCCTCCCCTCAAGTCGATTTGCGGCGCATTTCCTCCACAAAAAATCGAATAAATACTACGAGTCAAACCCATTAGTCTTGAAACTTCATCAGCATGATCATGGGCATATCCCCAAAGATGACCCACCTTGCGAGGACGATTCCATGCTTACCTAATATCATCACACTCAGGAAAAACGTGCGTTGACTGTTTGAAAAATTGGAAATTAAAAATCTGATGTGCAGCGCTCGCGGCGGTCGAGAGCGGCAACAGCCAACGGGGGACTCGATTGTCTATGTGACAGCACGGCTATATGTGTGCCACTTCATCATTATATACGTGTGATATAAGGGTCGAGTGTGTGCGTGAGTCTCCCGGTTTCTCACGTGCGAATCAGCCAGCAGAGGTCGCGCGGAGTTAACTTGTCCGGAGCAAATAGGTGCAAGGGTACTGACAAGGCAAGCACAAATCTCGCGGTTCATGGATTTTCATGAAACTTTGGCATTCTGCTTTTGATCCCAAATCATTTGACACGTGTCTGGGAGCTTTTCAGAATGCGGACTCCTTTTAGAGTGACAACATGGCAAAACATGCTGACTTTTAGCTATTCCTCACTAATTTCAATAAAAAATTGGTCATACCTCTTCACAGCTTTCTAGCATGCTTTTTCCATATTTTACTGGGTAAAGTATACTTATCCACAGCTTGGGGAACTCACTGAAGGTAGAACGATGGAAACAGTTCATAAGGTAATCATCACAAGAAAAATGTGATATGAGTTGTTGTGTAAAATAGTTGAAGATCTGCATGTTTTGACGTGGTGTAACTCAAAAAGGAGGCCGCATTCTGAAAAGCGCCGAGACACGTGTCGAATGATTCGGCACCAAAAGCAAAATCCCAAAGTTTCATGAAAATCCTATGACCCGCAAGGTTGGTGCTTCATTTGTTAGTTTCAAGTTAGGAGAACATGTTCAAACACCCAGAATAGATGAAAAAAAAAATTCCTGTGAATTTGAGCATTTTTTAAAAAGTGTTTCGTCTCAAGTCACTGCTAGTTAGGCCCTTCAGCAGTCAGAACTTGAGGCTTTTTTGCTGATTGCTCGGTCCCCGTGGAGCAGAGTCTGTATAAAGGTGAGTTCGGCTGCGCGTATTTTTATTGAGGCAGCGGGCGGCGCATCGAGAATCAATGTAGTGTCATTTGCGCGGGGCCCCCGGCGTGGTACTGCACCACGTGCTAGTGCCACCTTGAGGCTCCTCTAAAGTGAAATTAGGCTCTTTCTATGGATCTTTGTGCGATTAGGCCCTTTATCAAGTTTTCTATGTGATAGGGCCCGATTTACGATTAGAATATTTGATGGTAAGCGTTAAGATCATCCCGTCAAAGTTCACATGTTCCCAATGGACATGCTGAGCTGGAGCTGAATAGAATTACGAGAATAATCAATGATTCCATTTTTGATTCCACATGATCGATGAACCATGTAAGGGTCAACACGCCTCACCTCTTCTCTCCGTACACGGACTCCAACGTCATAATTACCATTATCTTCCTCTCCCTACCAACACATTACATGACAATTATATGATCCCTAATCTGATGTCATCGCAAGGTCTGTAACCTTTTCGAGCATAACAAGAATCTATGTTTACAACACCGAAGTATACAACTCGTGTGTACAAACGACTAATAAGTACAATAATGGGTTTAATTCATAAGAATATCGAAAAATCTTCAATTATGCGTATAGGATGTATGTAGCAAACATTCTCAACTTGAATACTTCGTGAAGCTAAATATTTCTGAGAATGTTCACATTTTTCAAGGTGTCATTCAAGGTGACCATCGAAGTTATGTGGCTCTCTACAAAAATGATAGCCGTAGAGTGAGTTGGCTCAGCTCGATTTTTTAGAGAGTATCACTCGCAATAGAGATCAGTCCGCATGATATTTTTCTCGCTCTAGTGAAGATTACTCTGAATTTTCTGAACGCGATACCTGAGAACAGTTGTATTCAGAGTGAGATTCATACATACTTTTACGATTTCATCAAGTCATAGGACTTGGAGTCTAAAGAATCTAAAGTAAGAGATTAGAGTATAAATTGTACCCCCCCCCTCTCCTGCTTGTCTTCTTCCTCTCAAGTGGAGTATTCTCATGAGCCTGAGTGGAGGATACATATCGCAGGCGTAACAGGAAAGATGACGCAGCGGTCATTTACCGTGTTTTCGCATCATCCCCATGAGAAATTTTTGAGAAATATGAAAAATCAAATACTCTGGAGTCAGAGGACCATTACTTATTCCCATTTCATACCCGTATTAGACACGCGAGTACACTTACATTCCTACGAGTATTTGCTTAATTGTGCCACATTTGAATTTCAGCACGAGCATGCTCTGACTTTAAGAATTTCTTTTTACAGTGTATAACCAAGATTGTGTGATGTGATAAGAAGACCAACACAGTTGTGGGATCACAGCGAAAAATAAGGAGGAATGCTGTAATAAATGATTACCCGCAATTCGAAAATGACGATTCGCCGAGGTTAGGCGACCATTTTCTCGCCAAATGAGAGATCCGACTGCCGAATAGTGAGTATTGAAGTGATTCTACGATTCTGTTATTATCATCTTTCGATTAGTAGGTATTTTTCAACAAATACTCCGTCATATTTCATTGACGACTGATCAGGTTTCAGACACCACATAGCGGAATTGTTGTAAATTATTGGAAAGAGACGATGTCGCGAATTTTCGGTAATTTACCTTCTGGGTAAAACCCCAGAGGGGTCATCTGAAAAGTTGTCAAAAAAAGATACTTGAAAGTAAAAAGTTGAGATCTTCCAGAATTTGAAGTCGTGAATAGGGATTTCCATTTTAAAAAGGCTTTTTTTATATACGGATCCATTTGCGATTCTTGAGGGGATATCGAATACCGGCATTGTCGAATTTTCAAATATCTTGGTGAATTTTTAAGATATCGCAAAAGTTGAAAGTACCGCCGATTCTAGAAAACTTACAGAATCGGCAATACTATCCAGATCCGCGATACCTCGAAAATCCTTCGAGTAATTTGAAAACTTGATGACGTCGGTGAGTATGCAATGGGGATAGGACTCCAACAGGGGGGCTGACTTTTGGAACGACCTGTATATAGGAACCCGAACGAAACGGAAATGTGCACTGCGTTGAACTGAGGCCTACGATTTTTGAATTTTACAGTTCTTGAAAAAGTTTCTGCTTGTTATCGGTCTTTATGAATAAATACTCGATGCTCATGATCTCAATTACTTCAATCGCCAAGGAAAGAACTTGTGCATTTATTATGGATTTTCAAAAATTTCAGAGCCCTCAAATCCACCACTCATAACCATTCAAGATACAGAGAAGAGTTCTCCAGGATATTCATGCCGGATCAGAAAGGATATCGCGTTATTCACAACCCCATCACAATAGTATTATACTTATAGCCGCAAAATCGCCATATTTTTCAAAGAGTTGGACAAGCTCGAAGATATGAGATAATTTGCATTCTGAGTACCGGTAAACAGCTTTGGATCATTCTTACGATTCAGAGGATAATTAATTATTCGGAGGAACGGTCAAATGCCACTCAGAGAGACGGGTAACGTGAATATAATACGTCGTCTCCTGCGCAATTAAGCCGCGGCGGTGCATCCTTAAAGCCAGATCTCGTCCCATTGAACGAGACGTCGACTCGATAAGAATCTCAATGGGCGATCATATAAATCGAGCTGAGGATTATCAGAATGCGTTGATGATTCGGCTTCCTGTTTTTCGATTTCTGCTACTCTGATCGCACGGCATCGCAGATAAAAGTCTACTCAATGACTTCGAAATGGTCGAGGAAACGAGTTTGATCCCAAAATGTACGAATCTCGTTATTGAGTAGGACGTGTATGCGTATAATGCTGGTGATACTTTTGGGGATATAGCAGTATAAGCGAGATGCTGAGATTATTTTAATTGATCAACAAATATCCACTAAAATTCCATCTTCGAGGAGGGTAGTTTGAAAATCTTCGAGCAAAACAGAATTCATACGCTTGACTCTTACCAAGGGACTCATTTTTGCTCATCTGTAACAGGAGTGATTTGTGCCAGACTTGGAGTCAATAATAATCTTTCCCGCAAGTTTGTGTTTGAGGGAATTGAAAAGAAATTGTACTAGTCGAGAGAACTGGTTCAAACAATTAGGACATTCAAATAGAACCGACAATTGAGAACTCAACATAATTAGGCCAATTATTTCTCAAATGCGATTTAGGATTTTCGATTGATCAAGCTCGCTCTTTCTCTGAATAAGAATAAGAGTATCTAGTCTCATGAAGTCTCGACTGGTCGGAGGAAGACCTCTCAAATACCACGAAGGTTATATTTCATTACGAGACCCGAGTTTTCAATTATAGGGTCATAAAAGATTTCCGATTCATCAAAATTGAATCCACCGGGAAAGTTCCCCCTCGTCAACTTTTGCAACGAGTGCTTGTATTATACTGAGGACTGCAGCACCGACAGCCATCAGGGGCTAATCATTAAAAAGTCATTTGGCCAACTCTCCGCCAGCGCAAGAAGCTCGCACCGTGTACCGAAAAATCCAAGTTTGCGCATTGCTCGTCCACCACGTCGGGAACAAAAACTTGGGGCGCACGGCAGCGCATCTCCGTCGTCATTTGCATTTTTGCATCATCGAAAAGTGAGCAAAACTCGACACGTCTCCACACCGCGTCGCGACAAAAAATTCCTCGCTCTCACAGCCTGTCATTCAAAATTCATTAGGCGTCGTATCTCACTTTGCCACCTGTCACGTCGCACACCCCGAGAAAAAAAAATCACGCAACCAAATTGGCGGAAAGTCAGCTATCTCCGTGGACGATGAATTTTTAACCATAGCTAAATCCTCGTTAGAGACAATCCCACGTGTCCAAGAAACCACATTGCGCGGTCGTGATCTCATTAAAGTCGAAAACTATAGAATCCAAGAAATCTCGCGTCCCTAATTGAACTTCGAATCCGGATAACCCACCCACTCGAAAGTAAAAATTGGGTCTCTCTCGAATCGTGCCCTCCAAACTTGCTATACGAAGACGTACCAAGGTAACATCATACGAGAGTCTTGGAATGAGCCTTTGGAAACGATTGGGCCTGACCTCGAGTTTCCCATAGCGATTACGTGCCCGAAGTTGGCGAGGGTGCTGCACGGTACGCCGCCCACGTTGCACCTGCTATCGCCGCCTGCTTTATTAGTTCATCTCGCGAAGCGAGAGACAGAGAGAGAGGGAGGGAGGGCTTTATGATCGAGCTGCGCGTGATAGCCTGAACTTGGACCTCTGACTCGTGGGGATCTGCAGCTGCGAGAGGCCGTATTTTCGCAGAGACGTGAGATCACGCAAACACCTGCGCGCGTGCAGACTTGTATTATATGTGCATGCGCTATCGCGTGAGGTAGAGAACGCCTCCCGCGTGGGAATCGTTTTAATTACGAGCCGAGGGAAATCCCATCGGCTGGAATGTATCGAAATTACTGCTTTGAGAGTTCTCTCGTATGCACGTGTTGTTTGCTTCTGTGCGGGGATGAATCACCGTGGAGTGCTTTGCATTCTGATCTGGTTCGTTGTTTTCTTTATTGACTAGGGGTTGAAGGATATGGGGGTTCCTTCGGAATTCAGAGCAAATTTGAATATGAAATTCTGTTTGAGTTGAGCTTTTTGTTTTGAGGGTTGTTGATGAGAGTGATTCGGGAATTCGATTTGAATTGAATGTATGTATCATTGAGAATGGATTTTAATTGTTGTTATAGATTCAGTCTTGAACTGATTGACCATGAAAAATTCACGTTCAGTGAATTCCGTAAGAGTTGTATTGAAAAACAAGAATCAATTGCGAGAAGAATCGAACACAAAACCCACATATGCATCACATCCCTCCAAGCCTTATCTACTTTGTGAAGATATCAGGCTGTGAAAATCTATCAATAGAAATTCTATCCATCCTTTTACACGATTGCTTCAACGCCATTGTTATTCATGATCTCAATTTCCACTCTGGCAGTGGCATTGGAATTCCAATGCAAACGATCATAATCCCATAATCAATACAATTATTGATGTCTACTTCATAACCCTTGCTCTTCTGCGTATGGACTTTCTCACCTGACACTTCCTAAAAATAATTCGTATTTGTCATGTTCCAATTGAGTACTGTAGATCAATGCACGTTCATTGCATTATCAACTAGGCTATAACATCTTAAGGAGAATATGCTGCACTAGAGGAGAAATTGCACGAGTCCTAGAGAAAAATGTGCCATGAGTATTCATCAATAATTTCTAAATATTTGATACCACAAATAGCGAACTATCTCCCAACACCTTCAAAGTATCAAGAGAAAATATAATCATTACAAATATGTATTTATTCTCTCGGATCATTATTTCACGAGCATTTAATTATCTAGGCATGAGAGTATCCTACGCACGCTAAGGTGGTCATTATCGTTCTAAAGATAACCATCTGAATGGCTCTTGTAATTAAATTTTGAAGATTGTGCTGCCGGAGATGCAAGCACGCGATCAGCGGCAATCTTCAAAGCTTACAAAAAATCCAATGTTGCTCAGAGGGTATCCATAGCATGCTATATCTCGATGTTGACCATAAATAGTGGCTTTAATCTGGACCACTATCGCTGATAATTACAATCTATATCGATTCTGCAATACAATTTATGTGATTCCGAAATTTATGAGGAATATATAGAAATCAAGAACGAGTTTATTCAATCAAGATGAGATTTTTGATTTTTGTCTGAGCCGCACATCATACACTAATGACGAGAGCTCATGCTCCTGATGTACCATTATCAGCAGTTTGATCGGCAGAGTATCTCACCTGGTGGTCTCGAGAGCACAAACCCAAAAGTTTCATTCAACCGTTGTGTGATGGATGTGGACCAATATTTATAGGTTCTCCGCGTCTCAGAATACGACACTATGATTGGACCAAGTGGTTTTCTTGAGCGGTGTGCGTGTAGTGACTGCACTCTATCTGGGAATAAGTTATGGAAAAAGCTTACATTTTGTGAGTTAAGTACTCTAATGGATATCGAGTTCAAAAGTGCTCCTAAAATTCACCAAAATCTACCAATGATCTGAGTTGATATCCACTTATAGGGAGGCTTCGGTTACTAGTATACGCATTTTTCATAGTAGCTCATTTTGTATCAAATTTTATCACACCGTTCAGATTATACTCATCAAGATTCGTCTTGGGACCTTCATGTTCTTTATAATCAAACATATTTCCTCTCTCGGATGTACTCACAACTTGCCTTAATCTACAGAGCAGACCTTGCGTTCTGAATAGAAACGAGGAACTAGTGTTGTACTGTTGCGCTAAGTCCTTTATTGAAGTCCTGATTATCTCAGAATGGCATAACAATTTCTCTCCCAGCAAGAAATTTCGTTCATTTATCAGATTCATGGAAATATTTGAGGAAAAAGTGGAAATATCATGAATCTTAACGAAATATTCTCACAGTCTTGTGCCTACATAGATCTCAACTCTGTTTTGTGAGTATCCTTGCATGTATTGAGATATCTAGAAATCTATACTGAAATTTTCCCTCAGACTCAAAGAAGCAAAAATTTAAGGAAAAGTTATTCCTGAACCAATGATCAGAACTAATCGACATTTAATCATTGACCTTCCCAAAACGTATCTGCGAGGTATAAAAGAGAGGCCCCGCATCTTGCGAGGCAGTCTTTCGCCCCCGAGCTGATCAAGTTCATTGAGTTACGAAGGAGAGAGATGCAACTTGAAAGAATTACTGAGTTCGTGTGATACCAATACGCGTAAATAATATCGGCGATCGAGATCGCGATCGTTATCGGCGATATCGATGCCGCTTGCAGTGTCCACGTTGTGTATCGCTAGCCCCCCCAACGCGACAGCCATTACATATATCACGATGTGCGTGTGTTGCATTAGGTGTCAAGCAAAAAAAGAGCTCAAAATTCGAGATCGCATCGAAACAGTGGCTTCCGCCATTACTGGCTGAGTAGGTATGTTCCTACTTCATGTACCTTTTGCGCACTCTTGAAAGGATTTAGTCGATTTAATTCCATGGAGCTGAGGAAATCATCCGCAACGTTTAGAGTGCCTATATCTCTTTGACGCCCAGATGTTTGAGATTTTTGATAAAAACTGTTCTCTCGTTAGGATATGATTCTTGGAGGAAAACTAGATGTCGGCTATTCGGATCAGATGATTAAGAGAAGCGCCTAAGATCCGGCCATAGCACATACTTGAAGAGATTTGATGTCATTCGAGTAAAATAGTATTCCTTGAAAATTTGAAAAATTTTTGAAATATTCTGAGATTATTTCAATACTCTTAAGTTTTGTGAGAACATTCAGTGTTGTACAATATCTGGCAGAGCTGGTGTTGAAGAGTTAATTTTAGATCAGATAAATGATCATATTGAATTAAAAGAGTCTGGTCTTCATGACTAGTGCATGATTCTGATGATGGATGTAAGGTGAAGGGTGAACTGAACCAGAAACTTGCAATTTTGAAATTTCCAGCTCATCTAATACAATGAATCTAGAAATGATCTGCCTTTGCATAAAATTGCTAATTCCTGATTGTTCCAAGTTCCTGTATCTGAAACAAGAGTTTGGTTCGAGAACAGATGGATTCGACCCTCCACGGATCGAGAATACCTGTTAAGGAGGTCTATATTCAAACCATCCCATGTGCAGATTCCTTCCATTATGATACGCCTCGGCATAACTCCAAGCATGAATGAAATTCCTGTCAACAAATAACAACGCGACCATGAAATCTGTCTCAGATTCACAAAGTGTTTAATATATTCCCATTGTGTTCTGGTAAGTGGTTGATTAGGCAGACAGTTATTGTCTCGACGGAAGCTCAAACATCGGGTCCACCCGCTGTAATAATCCAATAAATCGAGGAACACGCACCCGACTTTGCACAATCAACGTTCCCCCTTGAAATTGAATGCTTTTCGGTTAGCATATACACGAAGCATAACATGCACACCGAGCGCATCTTGGCCCTACCTTCGGTATTTACGAGGGACATTTCTTCGCGGCGAAATTTATGAAAATTATTCGGAGGACAATCTACCGGCGGCTCGGTAATGCAGGCGTTTTAAATTGTCCCAAGCTACGCAATCGCCGCCGAATGCTTGTACTTTCTCTTTTTTTTATATCGTGGCGCAGGTTGCGCCCCATTGTTTGGTTAACCGAACATGTGCGCAAACTGCTCTCGTATGCATGTATGCAAACTTGAGAGGAGATTCGGCAAGGGCTTGGAAGGAATGTACGGTAGTAACGATTGCTCAATAAATAGCTCATTCCACTGAATATTTCATCACGGGGGATGGTTGGAGAGTAAAACTCTCGAGGCTTGGTATTGGTTCCACAATTACCTCCATTGTCATCGCTCATCAAAGCCTTTGTCCT
>JAPYYZ010006064.1:0-15336 GCA_030522705.1 Eretmocerus eremicus | reverse complement strand
ACCCTTACAAGTTGAAATCTTCAATAGCAACTTGAGCTTTAATTCGGTTGTTGCAAGACTTAGGCGAACATGGAATAATTTACCGAGCAATGTCAGAGGCGTAAAGGCGTACCTTCCATTCAAACGTGTCGCCATGCAAGAGGTGTGCGATTACTATTGATATTGATATGTTAATTTTAGGTATGGTGCTTGAAAAAGTGATGGGTGATTGATTTTTGTACTCTTATTCATTACATCCTATTGGTCACTTTTGTTTCTCGCAGAGTGACTCTCATTCCCTGATGTACTCTGTTAAGGGCTTATTGCCCATATATTGTTCAAATAAATGAATAAATAAATAAATAAATCGTAATCGAGCTAGAGAATTCAGGATTATAAGATTCCTCATTGCGCCATGATTATTGTTGGATCGAGAGCATTTTGTGAGAGTCAGAGAAAATAGATAAAGCTTGTCTTTACCTTGTGTTACTCCCTAAAAAACTCATCATCCAATATATAGTCGGAATAGATTACAAAATATATTTCCATACAACTTCAAGATGAAAGAGAAATTCATCCCGCTTAATAATGATTATTCATTTGCAACACCGAACAGAGTTTCAACTTGGGTAGCTGTATGCATTGGAGTTCATTCATGTATGTAGGTAGATGTTGCACGTGCTCAGAGGCGACAATGACACAAGCTGAAGTCGATGCCAACTCATGGTTAATGTCAGCAAGCAAAAGTTCATTGACTGGGAGTGTGTGAAACTCGAGTTAGGAAACCACAAAGCAAATGCGATGATTCGATCGCCGCAGGACGAGTATCATGACATAGTACTCATCAGCAAAAAAAATTTGAATGTCACACCGGAAGCAAGAGAAAGTAGTACTCGGGGGCTAGTATTGGTCAAGGAAAATATAAGAGCTTTTTCGTCAAAGCTCACGAACATATTCTCATAGCACAAGACGATTACATGCAAGATTAACAGATCCATGTATATCATGAGAAACAGATGTTCTTCTAAGGATTTGGATGCAGAGATTCATGAATTAATTTGATCAGAAAAAAATCGTAAGTTCCTATACGTACCCTATTCTCATGAGATACAAAAGTCACGGAGGCAACGAAAATGGCCGCCTAATTGAGTGGAGAGGAATGATAACGTGGGAAAGGAACCGTTGAAGTACAGGAGAATAGGGAGTGAGATGAATATAAGAAAAGCGAGGAATAAGAGAATAATATCAAGAGACACCGAGGAGGAGAACAGAACAAGCATGGAAGAAGGAAAGAAGGCAAGGGAAGTAGAAGAAAGAGAAAGAGGTTAGAGTGCCAAAGGCTTGTGTTTGGGGAGGAGGAAGAAATGGGTGATGGAGGAATACAGAATAGTACAGATACAACAAGAGAGAAAACAGATGTAAAGGGAAAGACCGAAAAAGAAGATATAAGAGCTTTTCACTCACCAGCGGCATCAAAGAAAAAGAGTGTGAAAGATAGATCACCAGAGAGCCGTTTAGAAAATATAAACAAGAGGAGAATGATGGAGGGACTCGAGGAGAACGAGGTGGAGGAATTAGATGGACAAGAGTATATGGGCACAAATCTAGCAAATCTGAAAATGGATCTACAGGAGGTAGAACAGAGAATAGATCAAGGAGTGAAAGAGCGCGCAGAGGATGAAATTTTAATGCTTCCATCGATAGAAGAAATGGAAGAGGAAAATGAGATGAGAGAAAGGATATGGAATGCAAATTTGGAGGGAATGAAGGAAGAAGGAGAGAGAAGAGAGAAAAGACGAGATAAAGTTGAGGAGAAACTGGAAAAAATTGAGAGAATGGTCCAGACAAAAGAAGGAGGAATAGAAATGAATGGAGAGTTGATAGAATCAGAGAAGGAGGAAGACAAACAGAGAGATGAAAAGATGAGTGGATTGAAAAGGAGAGTGAGAGAAGGAAGAGCAGGAAAAAACAACATAATAGTGACTGGCCTGTCACTTGATGAGGAAGATCTGAGAGCTAGCCTAGAGAACTGGATTGAGAGCAACCCGGGAGTTACAGGTGAAATAGTAAAGGTATGGAAAATGAGGGGGAAGGAGGACATGCTAGGGGCAGAATGTGGAAGTGGGAGTATGATTGGAGAAATCATATCAGATAGAAAGAAATTGGGAGGGAGTGAAGTATATATTGACAAAAATTTGACGCTGGAAGAAAGACGTATAAGGAGGGACCTGAAAAGAAGAGCAAGAGAAGGAATAGCAAGAGGAAAGGAAGCAATTGTACGAAACAATACACTGATAATGGATGGTAAGATAGGGTCACTCCGCAGATGCCACCCTCGGTGGCATCTTCACCATCCTGGGCGCCAACCTGGGTGGCATCTTCGGCGACCTGGGAATGACCTTGAGTGATTATTATACATCATTGTGCAATGTTGTGTAATATTGCACAACCTACAACAAAGTTGTAGTCAACAAAGTTGCGACCCCGGTGCTCCCGCCTCTCAACACTTCCGAGCCAACCAATCGGCGCTTCTGCTCTTCGCGAGCAGGCTCCGTACACCATACGCGAGCGGGCCCCTCCCAAGCAGCGCCCTCGCGAGCGGGCCCACGCCCGAGCAGCGCTAGGCCCCACCTTCGCCATGCGTTCGTTCGAGCTGCGGACCCGCTGCAGTTCAAGCTGCATCTTTGCCGCAGTTCAAGCTGCTTCTCTCGCTGCATATCTGCCGCTCTGCATCTCTGCCGCTCCTGCAGAGAGCTCATGATTTTGGTCCAGCAGCGTTAAAATCGTACTTCTGGATTCGAAATATCTTCGCTGTTTCAAATGGAATATTTGTACTTCTGGATTCGAAATATTCTTGCTATTTCAAATGAAACATTTGTACTTCTGGATTCGAAATATTTTCGCTGTTCCAAATGAAATATTTGTATTCCTGGATTCAAAATATTTTTGCTGTTCCAGATGAGATATTTGTGCTTCTGGATTCGATATAGTTTCGCTGTTTTAATTGAAATATTTGTACTTCTGGATTCGAAATATTTTCGCTGTTTTAGATGAAATATTTGTACTTCTGGATTCGAAATATTTTCGCTGTCTTAAATGGAATATTTGTTCTCCTGGAAATGATTTTCAGCAGTTTGGAATATTTCAGCAGTTCTAAACAGTTTTCAGCAGTTATTGTTTTCCGTTCATATTCAGGGAATCGGTAGAGCAATGAGTACACTGGATATGCATTTGATACATTCATTTTTTCGGAAATGGATACAATATCTTTTATATATCATTCAATCTTTGGACTGAGCTGCATAGAACGCGAGCGACTCATGACTGGAGAATACATTTCTCATTGATTATTCGAGAGTATATAGAAATCCATCGATATCATTCACTAAACTATCGTAAGCTAAATCTAATGGATAGAGATATTCTATCATTCCTATTACATCGTTGCAATTAATCTTACCGCTACGAATGCCTGTTGTTAAGATTAAGTTTAATTCTTCCTTACATTTCCTCATATCATCCTCTGATTCACTAAATTCACTATAACCGTCGTTAACATATTTTTCCGAAAAACATATATTCATGAAAGAATTGAAAGATGCTTTTACACAAGCATCATCTGTATATAACATAAAAATTTTGGAAACACCGATATCTTCCAACTCATACCTAATGTTCCCTCCAATCTCACCACTGTACTGTTCCAGCATATATCCCTGGAGAGTAGTTTGATCTTCTCGAGAGGATTCTTCCACGTCTCGAATTCTATGGTGATCGATTGGTTCGTTACAATTGATATCTCGAATAAATCTTCTTTTTCAATCAGTTACGCCACCAGCTTGTTCTGCAAGCTTCGGACGTAGTCCAGGGCTGCCTTCACTTCTTGTTCACTGGAATGAAGAGAAGTTGATTAGTTACGGATTCAATCAGAATAATAATTGAAAACTTACTTTGGTTTTATGATTCGAAGATTGATCGTGACTCGCTCATTTTGTTCGCATTCCTCAATCTTTGCTTTCTTCCGTGGCTTACACGAAATCTTCTATTTGACAGAGGTAGTTGGCTCCATAAGCGGCTCGCAGAGCACAGCGACTTCTTCATCGTCACTATCCAATTCGATAGTGGAAATGTCTGCATCCGCAGATGTAGACGGGTCTAATTCGATGCTGGAAATTTCTGCATCCGCAGATGTAGACGGGATCGGGATTGGCTCTGAGCATGCTACGATTTCATCGTTGGATAAATCCCAAATTGCCTGCTCCACACCGGAATCAATCGGCTGGTTCCGTACGTGGTTGAGGTATTCGATAGCCTCACTTGAAATAGCCACATCACTAATTATCCGAGGGACCCGCCTCGGTTGATCCGCTTGAGACTCCTTTGAGCTGCTCATCTTCTCCCTCCTCGCTCTCGCTAACCTCTTCCAAGGATGTATAGAACTTTAATCTTTTATATTTCCCGCAAGGTATTGCCCTGCTGTACAATTTGTTCTTTGAATTGAATCCTCGAAGAAAGACGTCTTTCTTCTTCAAAATAAGGTCGAGAGTCGGTTTTGGACAGTACACCAACATTGCACGATTAGCCTCGTCCAGTAAAATCAATGAACAGGCCTGTCCGTATCTCGTTTTGATTATACTTGCCGACTTGATCTTGTAGCGTCGGCTGCTGGAGAGATCGGCAACTTTGACTGTAGGTGGATACTTCCCCGAGCGGTTGAGTAGCTTAAGTGAACTGGCCATGTCTACTTCGTGCGTTTTAAGCTTGTTTATACCTGGCGTTCATACCTGGCTGGTGGGGCAGCGCCAACATGAGACTCGCTTTCCGAGAAAGGATCGTGACATGCTCACCTTGTACATGAATCATCCCAGCAGCCGGGTGCGTCGTAATGTGCGAGACTCGACTTAATTGAGCCAAGAGATTTCATCGCTCGCAGCGTATAAGGGCTTGCCGTTGTTCCATTGAGCATAGATCTAACTTGAAACTATGGACAACTCCACCATCTCCGTTTTGCAAGACATTGCAGCCGAAAGAGAGGAACTCTTGAACAGATTCAACTTTATAAGGGGCGTGAGTACGCTGAATTTGGAAGACGTTTCACGATTTGAAAAGGATTATGAGGAACTTGTGAGAAGAATTTCGAATCTAATGAAGTTGGATAATATGAAATTATTGAAAACTGGACATAAGACTCATCTTGAAACTATTCATAACGAATCGGAATCGATAATGATAATATTGAATAATATATATCAAGCGCAGTCTCATCAAGATATCGTGGATGTTTCATTTTACACCGGACCGAAAGCTTTCAAGTCTAGAATTCAGAGCGGAATAGTAGGTGATATCAATTGTAAAGACTACAATATGTTCATCACTCTAGCGCTAACATTGATTGTACGGTTCTTACGTTCATTACTCAAAAAATACAGGTCTGTGAGAGGTAATCTAGTTTCCAGTCCATATTATAAATTGGTAGATAAAACGTCTATCGTCAAACATTTTCAGACACGATACGAGAATTTATTGACTTCTTCGAAATTGGATCGATGGCACGGGACCTCCGCGAAATTCATCGACGATGAAGTCGCCGATTTCAAAGATTGCGGGAGCGGATACACTTTGGAAGAAATTCTGAGTTTGGAAGTAAACGTTTCGAAATCGAACGCTCTCAGTGCTTCCTCTTATGTGGAACTCCTCGCTTGGATCGACCACAAAAAAGTTACCACTAACACAAAAAATGAGGGGAACGATTGCTTTGCGTGGTCAATTATGCTTGCCTTATTCAAGCCCAAATCGCACAAGTCTAATTCAATGTCTGCCTATCCGCACTACAAAAAACATTCAAAATTGGACGGAATAGAGTCTCCTATGAAATTGGAACATATATCAAGATTCGAAAAGATGAATTCTTCCATTTCCGTCAACGTTTACGGTGTCGAATCCGACAAAAATTTTTATCCTCTATATTTGACGAGTGACGGAAAGACAATTCACGTGAATTTGTTGCTCTTCGAACACGGAACGCTCCACAATTACTGTTATATTACCAATCTTTTGAGACTGCTGAGCAAACAGATTAGTAAGTGCAGGAAAAAGATATATCCATGCGATAGATGTCTGCATGTTTTTTATTCTGAAGAAAAACTTCCCAATCACCGAGGATTTTGCATGAAATTGAATAACTGTGCCATGAAAACTCCCCCCAAAGGAGAGGAAATTTGAAATTCAAAGATTATCACAAGACAATTTTCCTGACGTTCACGATTTACGCTGACTTTGAATGTAAACTGAGGAAGGTCGATAATAATCCTTTGACGGGAACGTTGCAAGAGAGAAAGCTTCGACGTTCCAAAGTCGTCGAAAACGCTTTTCAAATCCATGAACCCATCGCCCTAGGTCTCTGGCTCAATTGCCATCACGACCCCAACAAGAGTTTTCACGAATTGTTCGAAGGTAAGGACTATGCCAGGAAATTCGTTCTTCGTCTCAAAGAAATTGCAGAAATCGTGGAACAGGTGAGATTTGAATGGAATTTCATGAATGTCGAATAGAATCATATCGGTAAAATGATGAGTTTTGATATATTATAGGATTTGCAGAGAAATTTACCCATAGAGATCGACGACCTAAACGAGGTGATGATTGTGATCACCGAAAACTGCTTCATTTGTAATCAAACTCTGGGGAATGATAGAGTCTTGGATCACGATCACACCACTGGTCGCTTCCTTGGCGTGACGCCCTTAAAATGCAATTTATTAAGGAGAACTCAGTTTGATATTCCCGTCATATTCTACAATTTATCTCACTACGATTCGCATGTCTTCCTCAAGAGTAAGCTGAATGCTATCCCAGGAGATTCGAAGGTGATCCCTCAGAATACAGAGAATTACATCACAGTTTTCAAGAGGATTGCTGGAACCAAGATACGTTTGACTTTTCTCGATTCAATCAAATTCTTGAGTTCCAGTTTGGAAAAATTGGGTAGTTACTTGGATGATAGTGAGAAACAGGTTCTGCATAGAAATTTTAGCGGTGAAATTTTAAGAATCCTCGAGTGAACTGGTGAGCTTGTCAAAGATTCATCCAAGCTTGTAACGCGGAAATCGGTGTTTCCCTATGATTTCTTGGATTCAACCCGAAAGCTCAAAGTTAAGACTTTTCCAGACAAAGATGATTTTCACAATACTCTGACCGATTCGAACATATTGGAGACGGATTATCAGCACGGTCTCAAGGTGTGGAACACATTTGGTTGTAGAAATTTACGGGGATATATGAACTCGTATCTCAAAGTGGACGTGTTGCTATTGTGCGATGTGTTCGAGAACTCTCAAAAGAAATCCTCTGTACGGTACGGCATGGATCCTGCTAACTACTTGACCTTGCCAGGCTTTGCCTTCTCTGTTCTTCTTGAGATGACGAGGATCGAGCTCGAGTTATTGACAGACCCTGAAATGATATTATTTTTCGAGAGATCATTGCGGGGTGGTGTGAGCCAAGTTTCTATGCATTACGCGGAAGCCAATAATGAGTATATGAGTGACTACGATTCTGACAAGGAAACATCTCACATTATGTACTTCGACATGGATAATTTATACGGGACAGCTATGATTTCCAAGCTCCCATATGGAGGCTTCAAGTGGCTCGAAAATCCTACCGAGTTTGACGTGACCTCAGTGATTCCGGATTCTGACGTCGGCTATGTACTAGAAATCGACGCTGATTATCCGGTTCATCTACATGAATTGCACGGAGATTACCCTCTATTACCTGAAAAAATGATACCTCCGAGTGGGCACAGTAACAATGAAAAATTGCTCACTACTCTTTTACCGAAAGAGAACTATGTAATCCATCATGAGAGTTTGAAACAAGCGATTGCCCTCGGGCTGACTGTGCGTATCAAAAGGGGTGAAAAGTTCAAGCGGAAGGCTTGGATTTGTCCATATATTGAGAAAAACCCAATTTTTCATCAGAATGCTGAAAACGAATTTAGAACGTCTATGTACAAAGCAATGATCAACAGCGTTCATGGTAAAACGATCGAATCGGTTCGAAAACGGAGGAATATTATTTTGAAAAATCATTGGGGTGGTCGATACGGAGTGGAATCATACATTTCACTCCCACAGTTTCATAAACTCACTGTTTTCGACGAGGAGTTTGTAGCAATAGAGTTGAAAGCTGTCAGTATACTGTTCGACAAACCCATTTACGTCGGGTCGGCAGTTCCAGACTTGAGTAAAAAGCTCATGTATGATTTTCACTATCACTCCATGTTAGGAAAGTTCGATCCTTGAGCTCGCAAGCTCTTCTACACTGACACAGACTCATTATTTCACCTTTTGAATAATCTGAATCCGTTCACGGATTTCATTCTCCACTGCTGTGCCGATTATTTCGCTACGTCCGATTACGCACTAGATAATTCTTACGGCATATTGAGAATGAATGGAAAAGTTCTCGGAAAGATGGAGGATGTGATGAATGGAGCATTTATTGAGGCAGGCGTTTTCGTAAGATCTAAATTGTACGCGATTTTATGCGAGAATTACAGCCAAAAGCTCGTAGGAAAGGGTATTCGTAGATCGGCTTCGAGGAATCAATTGTCCTTTCAAGATTATAAGAATTGTTGATTCAATCAAGAACCTGTATGGCTCGATCAAAAGCAAATAGTATGAGAGAATCATACTCTGTACACAATAAATCGTCAAAAGCTCAGTCTCAACTTCGATGATGACAAACGCATCACACATGCTGATCTCGTACATACATTTGCATATGGCGATTGCCGCCTGAAGCTAATGAACGAGTCTGATTGATTCTTCAAAGACAACAACTTCGATGATGACAAACGCATCACACATGCTGAGCTCGTACATACATTTGCATACGGCGATTGCCGCCTGAAGCTAATGAACGAGTCTGATTGATTCTTCGAAGACAACAACTTCGGTGATGACAAACGCATCACACATGCTGATCTCGTACATACATTTGCATACGGCGATTGCCGCCTTCAGCTAATGAACGAGTCTGATTAATCTCGCAATCTTGTCGCTTCCGCTACATTTACATATTGAGACTATAGCGATTGTATCTCATCTTCCACAAGAAAAACATGAGGCTGCCGTACACGTTGGAGCTCGGCTTCGTAACAGCTACCAGCGATCTTCTCACCGTTGATGTCTTGCAGCAGATACGTAGGCGGAACGGTATCTTGCACTCGGTAGATGGTGAAAGTCTCGGTCCCCCAGTTGGGCAGGTAGCCTTTCTCGAACAACTGCTTATACTCACTCAAGCGCACGACGTCGCCGACTTCATATCTGCATTTTTCCATCAAATGCCTCCGAGCATGAACTGTGCATCAGAGTTTTGCCACTATCTCGTCTTGTTCGTCGCTTTTTTTCCAAACCTGAACTGGTTCCAATCGTATGGTCCGATGTTTGGTATTATCATACTCTTTGATGACGTCCTGAAGTATATCTATCCACACATATTCTCCTCTCAAGGAGAATTATCGATATAGTTTTGACTTCATTGTGCGCACTACGCGCTCGCAGATACTCGACTTTTGACAGCTATATGTAGAGTAAAAATTCACATGGTTGTCTTCTCTCACCAATTTTAGGGAATCCTCCTTGTAGAATCCTCGTCCTTTGTCGGACTGCAAATTTTTTCGGTACACGTTTCGCTCTATCCAATATTCTCGCGAACGCGTTCTTCACTTCGACGCCAGTTCTTGTCTTGACCGGCTCTGCCCAAACGTATTTCGAGCAGTGTGGGGCGCCGATTATTTCACGCGCCAAACATGCCAACTTCAGAGCGAGCCCTCGTGGAAGGCGCCAACGTCAGAGTGAATTGTGGTGCATCTTTCATCTAAAAGCGAGCAGACGATGAGCTCGGCCTTCGACGAGATAATCTAGTCGTCATCTGGACGCGAAGACGAGTCAAGGCGACTATTCATCCTCCAAATGCCGAAGAGAATTTCCACAAAAGCAGTAAATGTAAATTCACCGGATTGAGCAAATTGGAAAAGCTATCACCCTCTCGCTGCGAGTTCTAGATAATGACATGGGTTACGTGCAGAACGAACTCGTGAGGAACATTCGAAAAGTGAACGACAATTTCGATTCTTTGAAGTCAGAATTCAAAACATTCACCGAGAACATCAATCAGCGAGTGCGCACATGGGAACAACGCGATGAAACTCGCGGAAAAACCCTGGGAGATTTCACTACGAAATTCAAGAAAGATGAGAATCAATTTTCGGAAGCAAAAAATAAGATCATTGGTGCTCAAGCCGATAACATTTTCTACAGGAGTCAGGTGAGTGATTTGACAAAATTATTCAAGGACCATCCTGCCAGTTCTGAGGATCGATTTGATACGATTGAGGAGAGAATGGGCGATATGAGTGATAAAATCAGTGAGATGCGTCATACTACTAGCACTCTGTCAGACGCTTTTTTGAAAATCAATAAAGAGTTTGTGAACTTGGAAGATGTGTTACGTAAGGAAATGAACGACGTACACACCATTATTGCTGTCCACTTTACTACGGGATTACTTGGCATCAAGAACTCGCACTATAGATTGGCTGAACGATTTGAAAAGAATATTGGATATATGAATATGAAGATTCACAAAAACTCCAGCTCCATGGATACTATTATTGGAAGGCAAGGCGAGACTAACAATGAGATTACAGAGATCAAGGAGGAAGTAGTCATGCGGGAAAAGGAGACAAAAGCTATAATACAAGCTTTCAGGGCTCAAATCGATAACTTTGGGAAATTTCTTGATCATCTGACTGAAATGCAGAGAATGGAAGGGTCCGCTGATGATCGTCTCGACAAGAAGATAGGGGATAATCGTTCTGCAATTCAAGATATCAGGGGCAAAATCGATCAATTGAATCAAAGCATTCGCCATTATTTGAGGATGTAATTTTTTTTTTTGAACAATGTACTCTTTTGATAGCTGTGTAGACGTCAATAATGCACCTCGCACAATATTTTGCGTTCTCCTTGAATCTTGCATTTTCAAACGAGTAACGCGCACCTTGCGGAGCGAGATGCAAATCGTACGTAACTTGAAACATCAATTTATATTTTGCTGAATATGTTAACGAGCCACGCTCTTTTTTGCCCCTTTGCTCCGCAAGGTGCGCGTGACTCGATGCAAATCTCCAATGTAATCGTTCGTAGCTTGAAACATCAATGCGGAAGGAGTAATTTGCTTGGTGAATGAACCACGCACACCTCGAGATCGATAAATCGGTAGCTTGGAACTTGAATATGGTGCGAAGCATATAAATACGCGCACCTCACTCCGCGAGCATATTGATCGATTTAATTTGCATTCTCCGAAAGCAATTGAGAGTCGCATCTCGCTCCGCGGGGTGGGGTGGCAGGTTCTATGATGCTGAGATTCGCCAATCATCCTCCTCGTAACGCTGGATCTATAGGAGAGACATGTATATAGGAGCAGATTGATTCGTTCATCGTCACAGTTTATCATATCGCATCGCGTATCTGCAAGCAGCTTCAACATGTTCGGAATTGGATACAAAGGTGAGTAAACATTCTTCAAAACTCAACTTAGTTCTGAATATTCGAATAATTGCAAGGCATCTAGAGATAGTTGAAGCTGCGACAAAAAAGCAGCAAAAATATTATTTGTCAGCCTCCAACCTTTTTCTGATGATTGAAGTGAATTTGGACACAAGTTTCGATTTCACCATCTTATTCGAACCTTCTTCATTCCACTACGAAAAATCGAAAAAATTTGGAGACAGCGAATGGGAAATCGATCTCAAGAAGACAGAATACGTACCCTGTTCAAACAATTCATCCTTCAAAAAGGGGAACATCCTCGAAATTGTTCATTTCATTCATGAGTTCAAGTACATGATGCAAAACGTCTTTCTCGTTCATGTGAAGCTCAAAGAATGTGAAAATGTTCAGGGATAGTGACGTTTTCAATTTCGTTTCTAGTGCAACTAACTGTGTTGGAAGCTTGGTTATCAAATACAAGGTTATACTCTGATGGAAGATTCAAATATCAAGCTACTCACAAAGATTATTTGATGCATCTTTTATCTAGTTTACGAACTCAATATATACTACTCCTCCGAATATTTCGATCCAAGCTTGCTCATCTCGAGTAATTGGGAGATTGATCTCGTTCATTCGAAAAATTCTAATCCCGAATTGAAATGTGATTACTTCTTCACCGGAAACATATATCAAATGTTTAAATTCATCTCGACTCATGGATCTTGTTCCGAATTTGGTCAATTTGTTCAACTGGAAGCGAAATCCTAATAATTGCAGAGCAAGTAGAAATTCTGAGAAAAATAACGGATCGAATCAGCTTATACTTCATGAAGCATCTGTATCTAGAAGACGTATATTCAGAATATGAACAAACTTGAACGTGTTTAGATGGAAGTCGAACTATTTCAATGTTATTACACGTGTACATGGGTCTCGAACTAGACGATGTACATCACGATGAATTGGAATATAGTCCTTGGGAGGTTGATCCGAGTGATACAAATTTTAATCCTCTTTTACCTCCGATTGATCAAGTGAGAAGGAATATCCATGAAATTATGGAGATAATCAAGCTAGATCGGTGTATCTTAGGTCATGTTCAATTCGTCACATTGAGACTCAAACAATTTTAACAGGTCAAAAAGCGTTGATCGGAGATCATCTGGAACGAGGACATTCTGAAGCCTTTTTCAATTCACTCAAAGACAATCAGATTTAACAAGTATGTACTCATTCTATTGTATTTAATGTTAAGAGGACTTTCAAAAAATCTGGCATCTTTCATGAATTCAGAAAGCGCGAGTGGAGGATTGATTGAGAAAGTGAGTTTAACCCATTCATTCCTCATGATTACTATAAGAGAGGTGATATTTGTAAAATAATATCATTTTTGATAAAGCACGGAGGCTCACTTGTAAATATTCAAGTAATACCGTTACACCATGAATTAAAGATTATAGAAACTAGACACAGAGAGCGGTTGGAATGTTCCTAATATTCTTCTACAGATCAGAAAGGAAGCTCGAAGATATCCATCGTCAATATCTAGTGATGGCGGAAGTATTCAAATTGACGTACATCTTCTCGATTGTTCCCAACGTTGAGCGATCGTCAAATGTGACATTCGGAAAATTGGAGGATAGTATATGAAAGATGAATTATAACGAATGTAATCATGATCTCCTCATTTCCTGTGACTATTATCATCAAAGAGATCAGAAAAAAGTTTTGCAATTCCTACATAAAAGTCAAAACTTACTCGTAAACGTTCAAATTGTTGTACTCGAACCAAACGTGTTTCTTTCAGATTCACAGAACTATTGCAAACCATAAAAGTATCACTAGCAAGCATTACTGAGCAAGATTAACTCGAAACGCCGCGGAATTTTCAACGAAACGAATCAAGGATGGATGAATTAATCATTTTTTCAATCATTTTTCCGATCATTTTTGAAAGCAACTGGGAACTCCCGATATTTCTAGATTTCCTTGGGAGTCAATAATTGGTTGACAGAAATGCTTGCGATTTTGATCCGTCGGTATCTATTTCACACTCCTCTTGCGGAGATATTGGAGATATTGTAAGATTCATTCATAAGTATCGAAAGATCATAGAAGAGGTGCGAATTGTCGTATTCAAACTGAGAATTAAGGAACATATGTAATTATTATTTCCCAGAAGAGTCACGAGCCCACTCGCTCGCACTCTATGCAGCTCAGTCCAAAGATTGAATAATATGTGAAAGATATTGTATCCATTCCCGAAATAAAATGTATTAAATGCATATCCAGTGTTTTCATTGCTCTACCCATTCCCTGCATATGAACGACAGAAAAAATGCTGAAAATCATTCAAAACTGCTGAAATATTCCAAACTGCCGAAGATCATTTCCAGGAGAACAAGTATTTCATTCAGAACAGCGAAAATATTTCGAATCCAGAAGTGCAAATATTTCATCCAAAACAGCGAAAATATTTCGGATCCAGAAGTACAAATATCTCATCTGGAACAGCAGAAATATTTCGAATCCAGAAGTACACATCTTTCATCTAAAACAGCGAGAATATTCCAAATCCAGTAGTATGATTTCAACGCTCCTGTACCAGAATCATGAGCTCTCTGCAGGAGCGGCAGGGATGCAGCTTGAACTGCAGCGGGTCCGCAGCTTGAACGAACGCATGGCGAAAGTGGGGCCTAGCGCTGCTTGAGCGTGGGCCCGCTTGCGGAGGCGCTGCTTGGGAGGGGCCCGCTCGCGTATGGTGGGCGGAGCCCGCGCTCGGAAGCATTGAGAGGCGGGAGCGCCGGGGTCGCAACTTTGTTGACTACAACTTTGTTGTAAGTTGTGCAATATTACACAACATTGCACGAAGTTGTATAATAATTACTCACGGTCATTCCCAGGTCGCCGAAGATGCCACCCAGGTTGGCGCCCAGGATGGTGAAGATGCCGCCCAGGTTGGCATCTGCGGGGTGACCTTAGGGATGGTTTTTAGGGGTTGTTTATTCCCCAGGTCGGGGGCCAAAGTCTGATTCGCTCACCCTACTAGTGGAGAAAGAAAGAGGAAAGAAAAGGTAGAGGGAATCAAAATAATAGCATGGCACGTGTCTGGCACAAAAAACTTGCCGGAAGAAGAATGGAAATTTCAGAAGAACATGATGTTGTGTGCCTGACTGAAACATGGAGTGAGAAAAATGAGAGAAGAGGGATTGTGAAAAATATGGAGGAATACAACAGTGGATACAGAGATGCGAGAAGAGAAAAGAATAGGCGGAGAGCAAAAGGAGGACTAGTGCTAGGAGTGAGGAAGAATTGAAAAATAGGAGTAGAAAAAGAGGAGAACTCAAATGAGTGAATAGCAGTGAAAGTGAAACTTGGTACAGTCCTTCCCCAGTTTGTACATGAATAAAGAAAGAGATGAGGACTGGAAAAGGATAAGGGGGAGTGCAGGAAGGAATGAGGAAGAGAGGTCAGCAATGGTAGGAGACATCAGGGAGGGGAAGAGAGACAAACACAAATAAAGAAGAGGGAAAAAAGACGCAGAAGAAGAGGAAATTCTAATCAACAAATTGTAATGGATAGATAAGAGAGAATTGTTCAAATTCATGTATATCTTACAATTCTATGAATAGAAATGAGAGAATGGGATACGTCAAGTAATATGTAAGAAGATTAAGATTAAGAAGATTAAGAGTCATTCCATAAAGTTTCGCGCACTTTTGGGTCACGGGTCACGGATTTTTCTGAAACTTTGGTGACATGTTCTATGGGTGAAAGTAGGAAGAAAAAC
>JAPYYZ010006062.1:0-10154 GCA_030522705.1 Eretmocerus eremicus | reverse complement strand
CTGGTCACCATCTCAAAGCAAATTCAAGTGAGTGCGCTTGTTTCTCAGGATATTATACTTCCAGAACATTTTCACTGTAATGCAAATGCAGGTTTTTTTCTGATCGGAGTGCTGATCGTATTGGTTTTGATCGAATTGACAATTCATTCCAGCTCCATGCACACCAACTTATTTCAATTAGTAGGGCACTCAATTTCGCGTATAAACTGGAGAAACCAGGGAAATTAACACGCTCGACATTTTAAGGGGAAGGAGAAGCTCTACCTTACCGACGTTCATCATAAATTGATTTAAAATAAAACAAAACAATATTTTGAAAAAGTAGCTCCAGTCCGAACTGCGTATTAGCAGAGTGCACCACTGTGTAAAATTTTGGAGTTATCCGTGGAAAGCTATTGGGGCGATTTGAACTGTAGTGTAACTACAATATATTTGCACTATAGTTCAAATTACTCCAAGCGCTTTAAACGGGTCGCTTCAAAGTTTCACACAGAGGTTTATTCTACCGATACGCAGGGCAGCTTGGAGTTACTTTTTCGAAATATTGTTTTGTTTTATTTTCAATCAATTTATGATGAATGTCGGTACGGTGGAGCTTTTACATGACCTTAATGCCGCAGTAGTGGACAATGTGTAAAATAAATAAATCACTAAAAGAGCGATGTGACGAAAAAGGGATAACATTGCGAGCATGATTTGGTTGAGCGAGACACACGGGACGATCCTGCAACTACTGCTCTGGTAATGATTTGTGAGAAAGCGGGAGGGAAGAGAGCCGTTGCGCTTCGCGAACGTTCGATGAATTTGGATATATTGGCTCTCGATTGGCCAAATACGTGCACCACGGCACTACTTGCACGTTCTCTCTCTCTCTGTCTCTCTCTCTCTCTCTCTCTCTCTCTCTCTCTCTCTCTCTCTCTCTCTCTCTCTCTCTCTCTCTCTCTCTCTCTCTCTCTCTCTCTCTCTCTTCGTAGCTTGCTCGTTCTGGACACGCAAGCTCGAAAATCGTGAGATTCAAACATCCACTCACCCATCACGTGAATCGCGAGTTTTGAGTGATGGGAATCTATCAAAATCATCTTTCCTCCTCAAAAGCTCTACCTGAGCTTGCGCTCGGAATCGAATTCTCTCGCGCAGCTCTCGTCTTCGTCTACACATGGGTCATTCCGCGGAGAGTTGCCGAGGTGGAAAATGCACCAATCGCGAGATTTCGCGAGAGCGCAGAGACACTTTTTGAGCAACCAAGAGAGTCGAGGCTTAGCGGAGCAGAGTCAGTGCGTGCGCAAGAGTGTATCTCGGCGATATCGAGTTGGTGCGGCCGGGAGGGCTTGGCCTCGCGAGGTTGTCGCCCCGCAGCGAAGCTGACCTCCCCCGATCTAGGGCGAGAGAGAGAGAGAGAGAGAGAGAGAGCCGAGCTAGCAGAGCTGCACCGATATACGCCGATATGCCTGCGCTCGCTCTGCTCTCTGCTTTGCGCTCGAGCTCTGACGTCAACAGCGCCGCGACTCTCATGCCTCCGTGTCTCACTCACTCCTCGCTCTGCAGCCTCGATTTTAGCGCTAATTTTGAATTTCTTATCAGAGACCCGTCTTGTGAGACGACTCTTCCTCGAAACCAGCGACGCGATTTCATGTTCATTTTAAAGAAGCACATCAGAGCTTTGTGGACAGTCCATGTGAGTTTTGCAAAATGTGATTGAAACCGATTTGCTTTATCGTTGGCATTGTTATTGACGCTGCTAGACGTCAAGCATACCACTAGGACTTTCTTTAGAGGAAAGAATGATTCACATTTTCAGCAAAAAGTAGGCATTTCCAAGAGGACTCTTAAGAAGTTGACAAGAGTGAATTTCAACTTTGAATTTTCCACATTCAGGAAAACCTATCCAGGGTATCGAGCAAAATTGGAAGGGCTCTCTTTTGACGAATGCTTTGCTTTGAAGAAGAAGAAAAAACTCATAGGATGCTCAGAGAAATTTTTGACAGATAATCGAGAACGAGTTATTGCATTTCCAGACTGCTGCAAATGTCATCGAGTCCGGTTGTTTAGGAGTATATAAAAAAAAATATACGAAAAGAAGTGACAGATATGGTGATTTAATTCACTGGAATGGAAAAAATTCATCATAGGATTCAAATGAAGAGATTGCGCGTTCGTTTGATCAGGATACTGAAAGGATCAAATAAACTTGATCTCGTGAAACTTCCATACCTTGTTGAAGGACTAGCGTAGTTTAAAATTTGCGATCCATCGTTAAATTTTGGATGCATTAAAGAAGATTCACTCACAAAAATGATGAAAAATAAGGAAATCCTCCAGAGCACGGATTCACGGGGCAATGGAAGTTGAACTGTGCAACATTTCGAGACAGCCCTTCACATAAGATCTCGAGACGACGGAGTAGTAATAAACATCTTGCGCTGAGTACGCCCGAAACAGCGCCGTCACCTGACCCAAGCAACATGTCGAAAATTTTCCAACTCCGTGCACTCGTGGGTGTCGCGCGATATCTGCTTTCAGCTCGTGTTTGTTTTTTCAACAATAGTTCAGTATACGATCTGATCAAACATAGAGAAGACACTCCGATGCTCCCGCAAAACGTGACGTGCTTGGCGTATTTAGCGGACGCTTGCATCTTCTAGAGTCTTTGAATAATAATCAGGCTCATGGTCTGCAGGAATACTTGAAACGCCGAGTGAGGAGCGTGTGTCGCGTATGACGCGATCTCGGTGCGATCGATTGTGGTATAACTGTGACCGTCGTGGCTTTTATATAGTACACACCTTTGCACCTTTATAACAGGCCGTCAGCAAGAGAGGCTCACCTTAGCCGCAGCTCGGGGCCACCGGACAGCTTGTGAGTATACATATGCGCGTCCTCCTATGCGCCGAGCTCGATGAAAAATAGCGGTTCAATGTCAGCTCGGAGCTCAAGTATATCCAGAGTGAGCGTAAAAAGCTCGCCACGATAACCCAATAGCTCATCGTGTGATAAACAACCTGGTGGCGCATCAGCACACACTGGGCACCTGATATTTAGACTGGACTGTATAGGTAGAGCCTTTCTGAACAGATTGAGGCAGGATAGGGCAGAAATAACCATCGCGATGCCAATCGTACAGTCAAAGCGTATGGAGCAGCGCTGAAGTTCGCAGAGTAGAATCTGCTGGATTGTATTCCTGTGATTGGTCGACGTGCGCCCACGGCACGCGATTCACGTTCCGTTTGACACGTGCGAGCTGCGGCTCACATGCGCAACCGCCTCTTACAGTTCGACCTATTGCACCGGAGCTCGTATCTCCGCGTGGCAGCTCCAGTGCTGGGAGCAGGAAAAAAAAACTCAAAATTTACGTATATTATCATGTGTTTGGCCTCGAATTGATTAATCGATGCGCTGCGAGTTGACAGATCGAATGGGGAGTTACCAATCGAATGATCGATCATTCTCTGCAGCTAGACTTGATGATGCGCCAAATTTTGTTTACTGAAAACTTTTCCCAGTGGACTCCGGTAGTTCTTCACGTACGCGAGGAATTCCTTGTTTCGCGTACGTTAAGACGATGTCAAATCGCGTACGCAAAGAACCCTCGGTTTACTTACGCGATTGCGACGGCTCTTTAGATGGGTAAACCTACAGTCTTTCGCGTACGCAAAGGATTCGCGTGCGCGAAAGCGATGTTCATCAGTTTGCGTATACAAACAGTTTTTCGGTTCGCGTACGCGACGGTTTTTTTACTGGTAGTTCTTCACCTTTGCATACGCGAAAATTCCTGCGAAGGAATTTTTCGTTTGGGTGCAGGCTTTGCGTGCGCAAAAAAAGCACTCACCTTTGGTTCGTGAAAACACCCCGATGCTCATTCCTCTAGTTTTCACGTTGCGAAGTTTGTGTAAGCAAGTTTCAATATCGAGAATTCAAGCTTTAATTTACTTCTTTCTGAAGCAAATCTGCCTTCATTAAGAGATTATGCAAATCTTTCAAGGAGCAATTATTTGAATATCGCCATGAATAACAGGGATGGATTGAATAAAAGCTTGATTTCGGAAAAGCTGTTTTGAGGATCCTTACGGACCCGACATGGATATACTCGGGTTTCAGTGAAACTGCGGAATATGACCGAGGAGTACCCAAACAATTTATTTATTTATTTGAGAATTTTGAACGACAAAACGAGACTACGACTGCCTCGTATCCGAAAGATTCGTGCACCTCTCTAATAATTTTGCTGACCCTAGACTAGCGACAATCCCACCCAGCCATGAAATCAAAGCAACAAAAAAGTGAAGGGACTCGCTCCTACCCCCTATCAAAATAAACGCATGCCATCTCACACCTGATCACCCGATCGCTCGTCTACCGTCCAACAAGCCGAGAACAAATCTGAGCATTACACAGCTACCGAGTTCAATGCATCACATTGCAGCTACAGAACAATGCACGAGTCTAGTAGTATAGGATACGCCAGTCTCAGAAGCATTTTCAGTCTCGATCCGTCGAAAGATCGGCCGATCGCTATAGACAAGCGACTAGTCGACAGCAGCAGCCGCTGCACCAGTATATCTCGGCGGCACAAATGAAGTGCACTGCACTCGGAGCCTTATGCATGTATGTATCGGGTTGTCAGCGCAGAGTAGACGCTCGACGACTAGACGCGCATAGAGCCCGAGAGCGAAATGTATATAGCTTCAGTCACTTACGTAGGCTCTCGATGCAGTGTACAGTGGCCTCGACGGTTCATCGGCCGCGCGGCCTTCCCAATCCAGGCCAGTCGAGTGTGTGTGTGTGTGTGTGTGAGAGAGAGAGAGAGAGAGAGAGAGAGAGAGAGAGAGAGAGAGAGAGAGAGTCGCTGCCGATATGTCGAGTCGAGCGCGCGCAGAGAAAGGGCGATAGATCGGCTCGCGTAGTCGCCCACGATAAATCGCGTAGAGCGCCAATCGTTTTGTCTGAGCTTACTCGCACTCGTACCACTTGCCGCACGACGCCTCAAAGATTCTTGTGAGCTTCGCTGACGGAGGGTATGCTCGAGGGACGTTGCTTTTTTGGGACTGATTCGATTTGTGAGGGCTTTGATTTATGGTACCGGAGAATATCCAGGAGTGGGTCTAATTTTATTTCTTAAGGGTGCATTCTATCGATGAGTATGAAAGGGAATGTAATGAAAATTAATTAGTGTAGTTTTTGAACTTTAGTTTTCGGGATCAATATTTGAGGCCGTTAGTGAAAGAATCGAATAAATTTGTGTACTTGGAGACTCTACTTCCCAAAATCAAGATTGGTCAAATGGCGTGTTTCACGAATGCTGTACTCCTTTGACACGAGTTTCATCACAGCGTCCACGAAACAATGCCGACAGCTTGCTAAACTACAGTAGTTCTCGATTGTGAAACTGATAGCGTTGCGAGAGAAACTATCTCATGGCTCAAAACGTTGCGCTGGATCTCCTTTCTTATATGATCAAAGCCCGTCAAAATAACTCGAGCCACCAAAATTCTTGATGGAATCACTCTACAATCGATACAAAATCAACAAGGATCGCCATCGAAAGCTCCTGATATCAGAGAGAGTAAATTTACCGTCAAATTACAGCGAAAGAGATCCCACTCGCTCGCGAATAAAGCAAATATCGACACCAAATCGCCATCAAAAGCTGTTTATATCAGAGACAGTAAGCTTACCGTCATAATACAGCGATGAAGATTTCGCTCACTCACGAACAAAGCGAGCAATATATAAATTTCGCATTAATAACCTCCTGAGCTCGTTTCCACGCGGGGTCAAGCTACTACTAGTACTACTACTATGAGAGCGATCGGTGAAAATCCTTCGGATCTATCGGCATCGATGGCTCGCAGAGCGTCCTCGGCTCTCTCGGCAACTAGACTCTCTCGCAGAGAGCGGCGGCGCTCTCGACCTGCTTCTGGCGCGAATAAATAAAGCGCGGTGTGAATGCACCCCGCAGAGGCCGCCAACGTGCGCAAAGTGAGCAAGAGTGAGCCAGTGGCTCACCCCGTCCTCGGATAGCTCCCCCCCCTCCCCTCTCCCTCTATCTATCTCTCGACTATGAGAAGTGCAGTGCGGATAGTTGGTCGGGTTCGTCGGCCGCGCGCAACCTTCGCGCCGAAACCAGGCCGCGCCGGAGCGCGAGCGCATGCATATATATGCATTGTCGCGTTGGTGCATGCGCATGTGCATGTGCACGGCGCCGCCTAGATATAGACTCGCCTGGTTCTATTTCTATATCTGTGCGCGGTTGCGAGAGGCACCGCGATACTGAGCGACGGATTGATAAGCGCGCCATCGTTTTGCCTTTGGGCAGTCTCGTCGGCGAGTCATCTGGTTATTCTAAATGTAGGAAGACGAATGGACTGGTGAGAGAATGATTCTACGGCTTTGGAATGGTACTTTGTTCGGATGAATTTGATCCAATGGGATTGCGTCTTTGTCTCAACTTTCAATTCTTGGCGCTCAGAAATGATCGTGGTGACGAGATTGTACATCTCGCACTGGAACGCGTGTACGTGATTTTGACCGATTGGAAGCCGAGAGAAGCGAGGGCTACGAGTCTTTCGTGGCAATATAACCTCCGCAAATCTAATGCCAATACTCTTTTTCCACCTCAAAACGTAAAATAATTTATTTCGGTACGAGGGTGTAAGCCCTTTTTTTCTACCTTTTTTTCGACCGTGTATCGTATTTTATTTTTTGACAATCTGTGAGTGCAAGTAGCCAACCCGTGCGAAAAGTCAACTTTCACGCACAGAATGTCAAACACGCCAATTTTGTGATCACTGCTCGAAGCAAAATAGGCGCTTTGCGCATTCTCGTTGGAATGGTATACTTCGATACAAGGGCGTAAAAGTTGGATTTCATAGATCGAGTGATATTTTCCGGCCCGAGTTAAAGGCTAGGGTCGAAATTATTCCGAAGATGCGAGTTTCATATTTTACGGCCGTATATCGAAAGTTATTTTTTGACGATCCGTAAGAGAAAGTCAAAAATCCGTCTGAAAAGTGAAGTTTCACGCACGGAGTGTCGGAAAAAGGTTTTTGGGGAAATGTGGAATGTGTTTTCTTTTTTGTTTCGTAATTTTGATCTACATATCTCGAAGTCATTGGTGTAAGCCACGACATCAACAAAGTGTACATTCGATGAGCATTGCGTGAACGAATGGGAATGAAGGTGAAAGCTGCAGCTGATGGCTCGCGCAAGCTGTTATGAGAAAAAGTGAGCGCGCACTCTCCTCCGAGTGCTTCAAACAAAAATGAAATGCTTCCGTGCAGTTGTGATCTAACCAGTAATAACAAAGTATCAAGACTCATTCAATTTGTATGAAATTGCTCAAAAATATGTTGACCCAAATGGTTTTCTAACTACTTTTTTCTGCATCCGTGGACCCGATGTAAGATTATTTGCAAATTTCCAGGTCCCTCTCTTTTGATTCTCGTACACGTTATTTCATTGATTGAGAAAATAAGATGATTTTATTGCTGCAAAACTTGAAAATCGAAAATGTAAAATGTACTGTGGAAAATTCTTGTCACTTTTCAAAATAGATAAAATATCTTCCGAAAAAAGCATTTCATAGCTTTATTTGACATATTAAATCAACTATGGAGACGCAAAAATTTTTATTTCACGATTTATTGCAATAGAAAAAAGGCCTCGATAGTAATTTTCTCGAAATTCTATCGAAAAAGTTGTAGGGATGTAACCAACGAGAAATTTCTGACATCAGATGAAACAGCAACGAATGTTAGATTTACTTTTTCAGCGACAAGTTTGGAATAACTGTTGCAGAAATCTATAACGACGAAGGACACTCTTCATTGACAAAACAGAGTCAACGATATGAAGAAACAAAGAACTCTTGATAAAACTATTTCTGCGCTATACTCGTAATTGAGGAAAAGAATTGAATTTGAATTGTGTGTCATGCCTTCCAAGCAAGTGCGCGCGAGCCGAGAGAGCAATGCACTCTGCAATCAAGTCCTTGTACGACTCAGGGATTCTCAACTACTTTGCTGCACCGCACTACGGCTCGGCACTAATACAGCGCTACGAAAAGGGGAACGCGCTCGTAATCTCTCTCTGCCCTTTTTTAAATTTTCGTACGAGTCTTGATCCACGCTGCATATCGCTGTTTCAATATTGACCAATTTGATCGAGTAATGTTTTCGCGCTGCGCATATTTGGGGCGTATCGAATAGTTTGCAGAGTGAATGAACATTTATTGGAAACGATCCGTTATTCATCTTCCTCTATTGTACCATCAAAATTCTCTTGTTTATCCGTGGCCACGAAAATTCCAAGGAATTCAAAGTAAACGTTTTGAAGAGAGAAGAAATCCCAACTGCTTTTCTTTTTCCCAATATTTTCAGTTAGTACTGAGTGACAGAATAATGGCATCGTTCCTGAAAAAAGAAGAGAGGGTTTTCACCCTCTCGTCCGCATTTTCATCTATTCCACGTCAACGCGAGGATCCGGAATTAAAGCATGCCCCCCTCATTCAACGAATGCAACTCTCGCTTTCTCATTCGGGTCACCCGATTTCAAATGGGAAAATCTTCGATCCGCCTCGTTTGAGAGTGGATGATTCAAAAAGCTGCCGATGAATTCCGACGCGAGCGCTCTTTTATAGCGCCTCTCGGTTGTTCGTTGGGAAATCAGGACAAACGAGACGATGGCTCATGATGGAGCGAAGGGTCGAGAGCTGATGGGCTTCCAGCTCGTGTGGCGCGCATTGTTCAATCATCGTCGTCATCGCCATTTGCCGCACGTTTGTCGACGTCGTGTCGCGTGCAAGTCGAGCCCGATATGTCGTATAGCTGAAAACGAGTCATACTCGTTGCCTCTTTATGATCGCTCAATTGAAGCTGGGCAAGTGCACGAGATGCGTCACTCGACGAGCGCATGCTCCAGGGTAAACGAGCCGAGCCTGAGAACGTCGGCCGTCCTCTCCGAATCTATTCTGCTCTTGTATATTCCAGGATATTCTACTGTTATTTTATCGTCGGGTTTCATCTTCCTCGCAATAACCAGAATTGGTTCTTTCCACGTGAATGCTCTGCCAAAAGAGATTAGCGAAAGATTTACGTGAAACGACGATGTGGTATCAAACTCATCATCTGCCCTGAATCATCTATTCGATTTCTTTGTACATACACAACTCAATATTTTATATTTATGTTCTTTTTTTCCTTATTTTATTTTTGGTTTTTTTTCATAACAGCTGTTTTGACATTCAAGGCCATGTATAATTGACGGTCAATCCTTCACAATGTGTAAGTTCCCTAAAGAATGAAACGAAGAAGAACAGTAGGAGAAGTGACAAAAGTCAAGAAAGAGACCTGAATCGAGATTTGTACATTGGAGTTAATGGAACCTTTAAGATGTCTTATGAGTATTTGACGAAATATTATTTTATGAATGATAAAAATTATCAGGTCGAGCCTGCTTCAGGTAATTATGAATAATGTGTGTGATCGACTGAAAATTTTTGGGCTCGAATATTTATGTGTTTATGATTGAGCTACGTGAATTAACAGATTCCATCGAGGATGTTTTGAATTATTGCGCTGGTTGCAAGACAACAAGAGCCTGACTTTAAAACAATGTTGAAATAAGTCTTTTCCAATTGATTTTTCAGAGAGCACACCGTAAAAAGGTGGTTGAAAATTCAACCAGAAGTGTCGACTACCTGGTGAAAATTTAACCAACTGGTTGAAAATTCAAGCTGTGGTTGGAAATCTAATCAGTGGTTGAAGGAAAATTCCAACCACTGGTTGAAGAAAAAAACTTCAACCACGTAGGTGAATTTTCAATCACTGGTTGAAGTTTTTTTGTCAACAACTGGTCGAAATTTTAATCAGTTGGTCGAAGTTTCTTTGTCAACCACTGGTTGAAATTTCATTGACGTGGGTGCAATTTCACCGCGGTGTTTGAATACTTATTGAGGACGGGAAAAGTAAAACTTGCTTAGCGCTCGAAGTGCACCCAAGGCAGACATATGCAACCACTGACTGAAAATTTTACCATTGGTCGACAAAAAAACTCGATCAGTGGTTGAAAAAGAAATTCCAACCAGTGGTTGACAAAGAAACTTCAACCAACTGATTGAGAATTCCACCAGTGGTTGACAAAAAAATTTCAACCAGTGA